>JAJOZX010000682.1:435000-602500 GCA_023014485.1 Bathynomus jamesi
ATAAGATACCGTATAAGGTACTGTATTGTAGGCTTGTTTAGGCATGGGGTTAAAGTAGGCCTTGTTGTAAACTGTAAAATGAGCTGTAATGTAAACTATATAACAGGCGTGTATAGTATTTCCATATTTTCGACGATGGATTACGACATTTAACCTAATCTAAATAACCTACCTTAAGCTAATCTAACCTAACCCAACCAACCCTAACATGAGCTTATTGTATTCTTTCTTATCAGATGCAGTTATAATTTGATTTACGGAAATCAGCCCTTCCTTGATCAGGAAATTGTGTTGTTCCCAAGTGTACAGACATTTTATTGAGAGGAAATCCATCTCTGCTCTAACAACCTAACCAAACCTGACCAAATCTAACTTAACCTAACCCCAAATAATTTACTGAGAATATGTCACATGGACACAGTATCGCTAACATCGGTACTTTGCATTTCTGAAAACATGTTTGAATTACCTTTCGCCTCGGGTTATAACGTCTTCTCTCGACATGGCATTCAATCTACAAATTATTGTGAGTTAGAGTAAGGTATGTTTGGTTAGTTTAAGTTAGTTTATTAGAGTGTCGATAGAATATCTCGTCGACAAAAGGGAAGTTTTTCTAAAGAAATTTTCGGTGTTACTATAGTATGCGGTCTACCTACGATTGGTTAAGTTTAGTCATGATATTTTTGTTAAAACTAACGAAAATATCATAACTAAACCTAACCAATCGTCAAGGGGGATTGACATTGGGATGTAAACAAACAATTAGTAAACAAGATAAGAAGCTATAATTAAAAGGTAGACCGCCGAATCGTTGCCGAATCATAGGACCGAATTTTCTATATACGAATCTTGTATTAACATTCTGAAAATACAAGAGAGATTTATTTTATTATTTTTATTAAGAGATTTTAGATATAACAAAAACATTTTGCAGCTGAAAAAAGAATTGTATAATATAGTTATTTCTTTATATCATATATTTATCATATATATATAATAAACTTATTGTGAATTTCAGTCAAGTAGGCCTATGGCTCATATTATCGCTATTGGTATTTGGTAGATGATTTTCATTATGAGAGGCTTATCATAATTTCAGAAGCTTTCGTGGTTTCATATAACAAATATAATAACAATTGATAATATATACGTATATTAGGGCCCTGCAAAGCTTCGAGATTCAATTTGATTTCTAATCGGGAGAGAAGATTCGATTTGATTCGTTAGCTTGGGCTCCGATTCGATGTTTTCGAATCTCCATTAATTCTGGTAAACAACATCAGTGATGTTGTTTTGAAGAACACTTTCGTAAATAAACACTTTTCTTTTTACTTAGATTACACTGCCCAACACCAATTTTGCTGATTTAATTCTAACACCTGTTTTTAGGTAACTTTGGTGTGCTGATTTCAAAAATCACCTTAGTTTTTGCCTATCACGTCAGGTTTTCGAGCAATCAAATACGGAGATATCGCATTTTGGCAGGGTTATGCCCAATTTTTTTTCTTTTCAAAAAATAAGTTTTTACATACTCAGAATCAGCATGGAAAAGTAAACAATTGTGTAGGGAGTGAACTTTAATATACAATGGTAATATTGACACATAAAGTGATTAAAAGTGTTTAAATAAGCAAAAAATGAATCCATGGTCATGACGTCACGCTCACACCTGGGGAAATCACAGATACTCAAGATTTTAATATGTTGTACATGACCTTTAGATTTACTGCACAGATTTGCGTATTCCACAGATAAAATTTTAACAGCAAAACAGCTGTTAACAGGTCTCAAAAATCATCAATTTTGATAAGTGCCCTTCATGGATCACCCAAAATAGGCATATTGCATTGCACATTGCACGAAAACCTGATGTGATGGACAAAATCTAAGGTGATTTTTGAAATCAGCACATCAATATTATCCAGAAACAGGTCTTAGAATTAAATCACCAGCAAAAACTTTTTTTTTGTTGGGCAGTGTTATAATTCAGTCTATATACTGAGACCAATCTCTTGCGCAATAACACTTTTATCATACTTTAATACCATTGTTCTTCCTCATGATGAAATACTTAATTTTATGCTCATTCCTCTAAATAAACACTCTAAATGAAGAAACCATTTTCTGTTTAATTTGAAACTTAATTCAGTATATATACCCTATAATCAATATGTGTACAGTTGATTCGATTCGAGATTCGATTCGATTTGAAATGTTTAAGATGATTTGAGTCGAGATTCGATTCGAAAAGAAATTGTGATTCGCAGGGCCCTAATATATATATATATATATATATATATATATATGACACACAGACCGTGCATGGAACAAGGAACTCTTCTGGAAAAATTAAATCCACTATAGTTCGAATAAGTAATGATAAATGACAAATACCATAGTTTTTCTTTTTCATGATGTTAGCCTGACGTGGGCAACGGGTTACTCGCAAAGAGACCCCAAAATATAGCTTCCCTCACCAGCTATCTGCGAAGCACATCGGATCCAGCTTTGGGACAGGATCTAAGGTACAGCTCAGGTGTAGCTGTATCCTAGATCCTGTCCCAAAGCTGGATCCTATCTGTTTTACAGATAGCTGGTGAGGGAAGCTATATTTTGGGGGCTCTTTGCGAGTAACCCGTTGCCCACGTTGGGCCTTCGATGATGAAAAAGAAAAACTATAGTATTTGTCATTTATCATTACTTATTCGAACTATAGTGGATTTAATTTCCCAGAAGAGTTCCTTGTTCCATGCACGGTCTGTGTGTAACATAAAAGATCTCAGGGAACCATTCTGAGTTGTATCCCATATATATATATATATATATATATATATATATATATATATATATATATATATATATATACACCTTTCCTTTCAACCTTTCAAATGTTCCGTGCGATGATTCCTCATTTCACGAAGGTCAAGCTCCTGGTGAAGTAGAGAGTTGGTTTCTTGTACTCTCCACCTCACATTGCCAGGTACGCCCGGCTCATCGGGAATTGTTCCGAGCCAGGCGTTTTATATGTGTATATATATATATATATATATATATATATATACAGTATATGTACTGTATGTATATACTGTATATATACATACAGTATATATATTTTTTTTAATTGGGGTTGTTTAACCTCCTTCGCAACATCTAAGGTTATATGACAGAGGGGACCTACAGCTTTACGTGGGATCCGAACCACGGGTCGCTACATAATATGGGCGCAGAGGACGGTCTCCCATCGAACTACTACCCAGACCCAATGTCGCTTAACTTCGCTGATATCCGGGAAGCGGTGTTACGACATTGGCCACGATGTAACCCATACAGTATATATTATATATATATATATATATATATATATACACTTCTTTATAGTCTCACCTAAACAAATAAAATACAGAATTTAAAAAACGAATATTCACAGTTTGTACTATTTTCATGCGTTTTAGACACGTTTTTCGGCGAACATTTTTCTGAAACTGTACATAATACAATATCATGAACGAATGCTTTTCCAGCATGGCTGTGCGGGCTACCATGATTGTCATTCCTCTCTTCGGCCTTCAATACATCATAACCATATACAGACCAGAGGGGGCTGCTTGTGATTGGCTGGACGTTTATCACATCACTAACATCATCATTGATGGAACTACAGGTCTGGTCGTGGCTATCATTTTCTGTTACAGTAACAGTGAGGTAAGACTAAAGAAAAGTAGTTGAAAATGTTTGATGTGTTGTGTGTGTGTGTGTGTATATATATACTGTATATATATAACACAGACCGTGCATGGAACAAGGAACTCTTCTGGAAAAATTAAATCTACTATAGTCCGAATAAGTAATGATAAGTGACAAACATGACAAATGATCCAGCTTTGGAACAGGATCTAGGGGTTGTTGTTGTTGTTGTTGTTGTTGGTTAGCCGATCAGCCCGCCCTAATCGAGCAAGCCGGCGGCACGCAGGTAACCGATCGCCCTCTCCGGAGTGGACCACAGGTTCAGCGCACTAGTGATATTGTGTTGTGTTCTATGTTGTGCTAGAGTGGTACAGTCTGTCATAATGCGTTCAATTGTTCGTGGTGTGTCCTGGCACAGGTGGCAGGTGTCGTCTGTGAAGATGTCTAGTCTGTGTTTTTAAGTCTGTAAGTTTGGGTGATGTCCACATCGGAATCGTGCTAAGTTAACTCGATCCGATCTGCTCAGGCTGGTCTCTGACCTGTCAATGGGTGGCGGCTTCGCACCTCGGATCGCATTCGGACCGAGTCGTGTCAGTGCTTTGTGGGTTAGGTGTGTGTGTATGTGTTTTCTGTACTGTGTGATATCTGTGGGGTGTAGTATGGAATGGAGTATTTGGTTATAATGTCTCTCTGGTGTTACCTTAATGGTGCGAGGTTGGTCCTAGATCCTGTTCCAAAGCTGGATCCTATCTGCTTCGCAGATAGCTGGTGAGGGAAGCTATATTTTTGGAGCCTCTTTGCGAATGACCCGTTGCCCACGTCGGGCTAACATCATGAAAAAGAAAAAACTTTAGTGTTTGTCATTTACCATTACTTATTCGGACTATAGTGGATTTAATTTTCCCAGAAGAGTTCCTTGTTCCATGCACATAGGCGTATGGGATGGTACTTTACTTGGGGGGGAGGGAGGCCGAAAAAATTTACCCTAAAACTTTTCAGGGTGCCTTGACTTCCGCATAAGCACTGTGTAGCATAAAACAACACAAATGTTAGAGTATGAGTAAATATATTAAAGCTTTTTTGATATAAAAAACATTACAATTTACAAAAATGAGATAAAATTTTGCTACAACATTTCTAAATGAGAAGCAAAACTACGACATTGCAGTTGATATAGAATTCAGTAAGTCCTCAACTTACTTTTTAATTATTAACTACAAGTACAGTAGCAAGTAATTAATTCACCTCAAGAAGTAAAAAAAAAAAAAAGAATATCAGGAAAAATCTACCCTGAAAATTTCAGTATTTGCCCTGAAAATGTTCAATTCCCTAGTCGGGGGGTGGGGGGTTGCCGCATACGCCTATATCCATGCATGATGCCATGATGGTCTGTGTGTATCATGAAAAACCTCAGGAGACCGTTCTGAGTTCAATCCCATATATATATATATATATATATACGCTTTTCTTAAAATTGTATGAATTTGGATGAAAACAGAACACAGATGCGTTGCATATGCAACTTGCATCTCGTCAGCTATTCTTTTTTTTTATGCAGGACGGGGCCAAGGGCGAAGGCCCGCAAAAACACCCCCATCCCATAGAGGAAGAAGAGAGCCGAAATCAAGGTCCAACGTTTTCGAGATGCCTGGGCACTCTGCATTTGAAAGACTGGAGATCATAGACAGGGGGAAAGATGGATTGAGGAAGGTTGTTCAAGAGTTGACCAGCTGAGTAAATGAAAATTTACACATTCACAAATTCGTTTAGCTAAGGTAATGGAACACACACACACACACACACACACTGCAAAGCGTTTATTTATATTATTAATCAGAAACAAAGAACGAGGCATTTCGCAAATACTTTATGGTAAATGGCGAACACAAGAATTCTCCTCCCTGATATTAAATTTTGGAATATTCATTTCCGTCCTGATTACAATTTGTATTATTCAAATGAAAAGATCGCAACAGTTGCAAGAAAGGAATGTAAACACAAATACTTTCATTGTTTTAAGTGATTTTAACTGGGCTTTATTAATTAAACGTTTCATTATAGTAGAAAACAGATGGTCCTTTACATTTATTTGGAATTCCAGTAATATATATATATATTATAGTTGGGCACATTACTTTCTATAAGTAACGGCGTTACCTCTACCGTTACATTGATAAAAAAGTAACGTCGTTACCGCTTCAGTTACTTCTATGAAAAAGTAACGCGTTACCGTTACCGCTACCGTTACTTTTAAGAAAAGACTAAAGAGTAAAAAAGCCTTGATAATGCCAAATTATACTCTGTATGACAAAATATCAAAACATAAACTCAAATAAAAAAAATGGCCTGTCCAAAAGAAACTAATCTTGCAGATGTTTTAGGAGTGTGTTGTTCGATTTCAGGAACGCTAGTTTACCAAAATTGGCATCTGATAGTTCTCCTCGTTTCGAGGAGCTAACAGCTAATTAACAGCTAATAAATGATACTAGTCAAATGATCAGTTTGAAAGTAACGAGTAGCGAGTAACGATTGAAATCGCTCTAAAAAGTAGTTCCGTTATCATTTTCGTTACAACATCTCACAAGTAACGGCGCTACCGCTGCAGCTACTAAAAAGTAACATCGTTACGTAACGGCGTTACTAGTAACGCCGTTACTCCCAACACTGTATATATAGATAGATAGATAGATAGACAGATACATAAATAGATAGATAGATAGATAGATAGATAGATAGACAGACAGATAGATAGACAGATAGATAGATAGATAGACAGATAGATAGATAGATAGATAGATAGACAGACAGATAGATAGACAGATAGATAGATAGATAGACAGATAGATAGATAAATAGATAGCTAGATAAATAAAAGAGATAAGAGGAACTGCAAAAGATTGACAAGTAATGATTAAAAGGAAAAGATACTTTAACAAGCTAAAGATACATTTGAAAAGTTTCCGAACTGTTATTGAAGTTAATTACAAAGTATACGAATGCGCGTTTTAATCATCTTTTCAAATGTATCTTTTATTTTATAAGAGAATTTTTTAACCTTTCCAATTAATACTGTGATTAGTTCTATACATGGAGTGTCCAGGCATCTGGAAAACCTTGAACCTTCATTTTGGTTCTCTTCTTCGTCTGTTGGGGTGGGGTTGTGAAGGAGCGTTTTTGCGGGTCTTCGGTCTTGGCCCCTCCTTTCTGCATAAAAATACATCTTTCCACACAATAAAAATTGGTTGGTAGATAAATGGGTACTCTGGGTAGCCTACTGGTTAAGACGCTGCGTTGCTGCTGGTGCGGCGGGGTTCGGATCCCACGTTAAACTGTAGGTCTAAGGTGGAGTGAAAAGCTTGACCTTCGTCATAATGAACAATTCGGGCGGAAGCAAAACCAAGCTTAACCAAGGTTAAATAGTGCATTAAAATTATTCGAGGTTCTATACACACCCATGCATAGTTCTGCAATTTTACTCTGACATCTAAAGTTTTACCAGTTTGACACACAGTGTCTACTTTATACGGATGTAGACACTGTGATTTAATATATATATATATTAAATCACAGTGTTTACATCCGTATAAAGTAGGCACACACTTCGATTAAATGATTTCCTATGGACATCTCCTAGTCAGTTTGGCTTTAAAAGGTCCCACTCAACTGACCTGTGTATCTATGTACTTAAAGAAACAATATCTAAATACATTGACAGTAATTCAACCATTTATAGCTGTTTCCTTGATATAAGTAAGGCATATGATAGGGTGAACCACAATATTTTATTTGCAAAACTAGAAGACAGGAAGGTTCCCATGTACATATTAAATTGATTGAAATTTTGGTATTTCCCACCAATCTTTCACTGTTAGGTGGGGCAATGTACTATCCGAGTGTTTTGGTTCCTCTTGCGGGGTGAGACAAGGCTCCTTGCTCTCCCCTATGCTGTTTAATGTGTATATTGACGGATTAATTGCTTCACTTAATGAGGCAACAGTGGGATGTTGTATAGATAACACAGGGATAAATAACTTAGTTTATGCCGATGATATGGTGTTAATAAGTCCCTCTGTTAAAGGTCTGGATCGGCTACTAAAAGTATGCGAAGTGTATTCGCAGAAACATGATATTCTTTTTAATGTTACAAAAACTAAGGTTATGCAATTTCATTCTAAAAGCTGTAATCAGCCAGATGATATAAGGTTTAAAATGAATGGTGAAGTAATTGAGGAAGTACAAGAGTTTAAGTATTTGGGTCAAACTATTACCAGCTCTTTGAGTGATGACTCGGATATAAGAAAACAATCTCGAAGCCTGTGTGCTAAAGCGAATATGACCATAAGGAACTTTCGTTTCTGTACAAGTGAAGCTAAAGACACTCTCTTTCGTACTTTCTGCAGTAATATATACGGTCAGCAACTCTGGGTGAATTATAAAAAAGGTTCTGGCAGAACCCTAAATTTGCTGTACAACGGGTCTTTTAGACTCTTACATGAATTACCCCCCCGAGATGCTCAGCTTCGCAAATGTTTGCTACCCGCAATGTCCCGAGCTTCCCGGAGGTAACAAGACGTGCTCAACACAGTCTAATGCAAAGAATTAAAAAATCAACCAACCCGATTATCCAAGGTATCCATGAGTCCTGCCATTTATCCTCTAAGCTATGGAATTCTTGGTACGAAAACGTCTGTCTGTAGCTCCACTTAACTTCGACAGTGCAGTATTATTTCTAATCAATTGTGTATATTTCTATCCTTAGTATATAAACTGTCAGCGTATTAATAATATTTGTCATATGGACTATAGTCTGCCAATAAACCTTTTCATTTTCATTTTCATTAAAGTTATCAGACCAGAAACAAAACGAACAATACTGAAATTTACAATACAGATAAAAATTCTAGTTTAAAAGAAAAACCTCGTAAATAAATGAGCTAACACGAGTGAGAGAGAATTCGCCATTGTCAATTCAAACGACATAGTATAAAATTTAAATTTAATTATATTCAAACTCAAATTTGCAGCTTTCAACACAAAGCTTAATTAATTCAGTAAGAGCGTTGTTCAAAAGAGAAAGCATATTAAAAAATGTTACCTTCCAAAAAGTCAAGAGTTCGAAATATTCTTTCGTTGTTGAACATGACCGTCTTCTTCAGTTAATTAAGCATCGTGCTGAAGGTTTTACATTCCATTTTGAAATTTACTTAATTAAAAAAGCAGTTCAGACAATGAAAGTGTGTCTCTTCTTTGTCAGTGTAAACACTGTGATTTAATAGGGATATATATATATATATATATATGTAGGAAGGACGGGGCAAGGGCGAGCGTCCCCAAAAATGTCCCCCTCTATATAAGAAGGAGAGAGCCGAAATCAACGTCTCTGAGGTCCACAGTGCTATTTCACCATTATTTTTTTTAAGAAATTTTGAAAAGATTGTATAGTGTGTAAATTGCATGTATGTGTAGTCAAGAACAGAGGGAGAAACGTGTTTTGAGGGCATGCTGGACAGTTCAGTGTATATGAGATACGGAAAAAGATCAGCTAAGGAGGACAGTGACAGGAGAACGGGAGTTCCAGCACTCCCTGTCTCCTGCCTAACGTCCCCTCGGAGTACTTCCCTGGTTCATTAGTGCCAACAATCTCCTTCTCACACACACACACACACACACACACACACACACACACATATATATATAATATATATATATATATATATATATATATATATATATACAGTATGTGTATATATATATATATATATGTGTGTGTGTGTGTGTGAAACTTTAGATGTCAGAGTATAACAGCATACTGTAAGTATATATGGGCGTATATATAACTTAAATATATGTGTAGATGCGAGTATAATCATGGTATTAATTTTGAAAGTAAAAAAATTCTATTAAAAACCCTCGTCAGGAACCTTCAATTTACTTAACGTTGTTGGAACCATGTGGTCAATATGACCCCAGGCCTAAAATCCTACAGAATGGTGCTATAAAAAGTCCGCAATGAAACAGTCACATTAATAAAACATTGTATTTGATAGTTAAGAACTTTCAACGAATAATATCATCTCTTTCAATGTTTTCACCTCCATAATAGGTCCTGATGAGGGTTAAAAAATAAACACAACTGAAAGGAATATTCGAGGATGTGTATTTGTTACAGGCAAAGTATGAAATTCAGGTATTCTATACAATACCTAGGCATTCTATACATTGCCGTATGGTTTTTAGGCAAAGTATGAAATGAATGTTAATGAAGGTTAATAAATTAATGTTAATGTTAATGAAGGTTAATTGAGTGCCGGGTTAGGTCAACTGTACGCCCTTGACGATTGGTTAGGTTAAGTCATGATATTTTCGTTTACTGTCAAAACTAACGAAAATATCACTACTTAACCTAACCAACGTCAAAGGCATACAGTTGACCTAACCGGATATTCAATTAACCTAACCTAACTGTAATACAATATTAATTTCATACTTTGCCTAAAAACCATACAGCAATGTATAGAATGCCTAGGTATTGTATAGAATACCTGAATTTCATACTTTGCCTGTAACATGTTCATAGATTCCGTAAATAACTTTACTATAATGACAGTTGGGGAACTCATAAAATGGACCATATCTTGTTAACCCATTAGCGCCCAGCGTCACTTTACTGATTTTGGTCTGGCTAACGCCAGACGATTTTATTCAGTTTCGGTAAAGACCTCTGGGTGATAATGGGTTAAAATACCTTTTATTATTACTTGGTAATCTATTTTAATTTTTCTTATCTTTTTTATCTGTTCTGTATATATATATATATATATATATATATATATTCTTTTTTATTTTGTTTATTCATACCACATGGGGGGGGGGAATGCCAGAAGAGGCTCATTCAGGAAGGGTCCCAAGGTACTGTAGCACACTAGGATCCCTGGCCAGCACACCCTCTATATAGCGATAGCACCTCCAAGCGGGAAAAATAAGTTCCCTTTAAAAGGAGAATTGAGTTGTGTCAAATACATTACATGCAACGCGCTAGTCACTGCACCCACGCTCCATTCCTCAGACTGGCTTGGGACAATCCTTAGCTATGTTTAGCCCATGATGGAACTCTTTATATATATATATATATATGTGTGTGTGTGTGTGTATTCAAATCAGTTAATCTATCAGTCAGAATATTTTGATTTGTCTGCTATTTCTTCGTCAGGTACAAACGCTCCTCCGACGAAGTTGGGTACACTTTCAGGACCGCCACGGATATCATTTCCCAGAGGGATTCCAGAGGTCATTTCGACTGAGAAGTCTTTCGACCGTGCAGACGACACTCGTTGACATGAATGCCCATACCCTGACGAGGAGGGCTTCGTCTAACCCTTCCATCGTTGTCTCAAAAGCTTCCTCGAAATATCCGAACAAGCAGAACAGCTTTCGGAGGGAATCAGCGTCCCCTTACCTCACATCATCCCCTACGAGGAAGTGTAAAAGAACCACTCGGTCGGGAAATTGCGACGAGAACCCCTCCTCGTTCAGGAACGATCCTGATGCAGAGACCAACAAATCGGCTTCGGAGAGCGAATATAACGAAGATTATTCTTCGTCAAATAACAGCCGAAATCGATCGCTGTGCAGCATCGCTGAAATTAACAAAGACTCCAATGACGCTATCGACGTTATCGACAACGCTATTGACGCTAATGAGATGGATAGCGCGTCGGAACTTCTAGAGACGAGTAGACTGTAATTAGGACGATCATACAGTAATGTTCTTGAAAAGGTAATAGTTACACACACAATGTAATTAGACGGAAAAATACTTGGTGTATATATATGTATATATATATATATATATATATATATATATATAATATATATATATATATATATATATATATATATATATATATAGTTATGGCCAAAAACTTTGCTTTACCTTAGAACTGTTTGGAATAAGAAAGGTATTAACAGACATTACCTATGAACACTCTTGATGTATTTTGAGTAATAATGTTAAATTTAATATCACTTGTTAAAATCTGTTAAAAATGATAATTTAGTGTAATTATTATTTGCTATACTGGTTTTAATAGATTTTTTATTTTTGGCATCTTCTTGATAAGTATATTAAAACTACAAAGTGGTATGGAATTTGGTACCTCAACGGCAGGGCTACGTTGTGGTCGATATCGTAACACCGCTTTTGTTTAGTTTATGTTACAAATTATTGATGTAAATTTTCACAGGGTTACTACCCCCTCATTGTTATTCCCATTGCCATCCGCAGTCCGCAAATGAAAATGTACAAAGTTTTGAGAAATGAGTTTCTTGATTTGAGAAACAATGTCACTCCATTTCCATTCGCAGCAAAGGCGCCAAATAGGAATGGCTAACATTTCCTAACCTAACCTAACCTAACCAAACATAATCTAAGTTAACTTAACCTGGACCAAAGTGGGAAAAAAGCCGTAGATGAGAATAAGAATAAAGTGAATTGGGATTAAACTAATTTGAAAATGCCTCATTTGAAGTTTTCACGCTCGGTTTTCCCACTCTTGAGAACGGAATAAAATGGGAATAACATCGAGTGGAATGATACCAACACAGCACGCCACATGCCCAAAAATCATTTGAAGACGTTTTTTGAAGTTTTCCATAATTTTGGCATGTGTCTCCTGGTTGATGCCCTCCACGATAGATGTAATTTTCTCCTTCAATTCCGGAATTGTGTGTGAAGGTTACTTCTGTCCGCAATGTCCTTGAGGAACCCCATAGGAAGAAATCGCGTGGATTGAAATCAAGAGAGTACTGTGGCCAAGACCATTCACACCCAAATGGCCAGGAAATTGATTTTAAAATAAAAGGTCACTGAAGTGATTGGATTGGTGATCTAACACTGCATTTGGCAGCTTATAACTTAGTTCGTTTACCGTTACTGAAGTACATAAAAGAAACGTGAAGGTTTCATGGAAATAATAATGTGTCGTTGAAATTTTTGTCAAATATGATGGTTTGTAGCAAATTAATTAAACAAAATAGAGTATACTTTCCTGGAGACCTCATATATATATACTGTATATATGCGCAGTTCGGATTCCATGTAAAACTATACTGTAGGTCTCTTCTGTCATATGACCTTTAGATGTTGCGAAAGAGGGTAAACAATCCCTAATATTATATATATATATATATATATATATATATATATATATATATATATATAATGTTAGGGTTGGGCTGACCACTCACCCTGTCAATATTTGGGTTCAGGTGACCCACGGTCAAAGATGGGCGTAAATACTTTTGAATGCATTTAAATACTAAATACTTGCGAGGATTGTAATTAAATACAAGATACATTACGCTCAAAGGAATGTAATTAAATACTGAATACATTACTGTGAAAATGTATTAAATGCATTTCCAAATACATCATGTTAGATCATCTTAATTTACATCGTCGCTACAAGATATGGTTGCATCTTACAACTTACAAAATCAAAAGTTACAAATAGAACATTTTATTGATGATCTGTTACTCCAAAAGTGGAATTTTTTAATAAAAAATTAAAAATTCTTTTGAAATAACTGAAGAGATCTGATCGTCAAGAAACTAAAGAAATAAAAAAATACAACACAACACTGACTGAACAGTGACCATGTGGCGTGTCGCGTACAGTGTTGCCAGGTCTAAATAATATAATTTCCCTTTTTAGCCTGTAATTTCCCATTTCAGTACGTCTGCATTTAATGTAATGTGTGTAAATATAAATACAATAATAGTAAGCTATTTACCATCTAAGAAGTACGTATTGAGAATGTTGTGGCGTGTGGTAAGAATCCTTTGTTGTCGCCCACGACGTGGTCCCACGTCCTCTTTCAAAAAAATGTAATTGAAAATGTATTTGAAATATATGTATTTATAAATACTAGTTACTTTTGAAATGTATCTAAATATGTATTTAAATACTCGAAAATAAATGTATTTATAAATACAGTATTTAAACACGTATTTGAGTAGTGTCAAATACATATTACTACCCATCTCTGCCCACGGCGCACTCTCTCCACCACGTAGTGAGAAAATGAGTTTCCAGGCTATTACCTTTATATGAGGCTTGTCCAACATACGACCCCCGGGCTAGAGTCCGGCACGCCAAAGATTTGTAACAGGCACGGCTGGCGGATACTGAAAATTTATTATCTGATGTCATATTTTATTTCAATAAAATTTAATTTTCAAATAAAATTTTATCTAAAATTTGCACATTGGCCCTCGGTGTGAGTTATTAATCGAAATATAGCCCTTCCTGAAAAAAGGTTGGACACCTGTTTTATATACTCGTGTGTATATATATATATATATATTATATATATATATATATATATATATATATATAATGTGACGTATTAGTTCTGTTATTAGTTCCCTTCATCTCAATTTACTTGTTTTACTAATAATTTTATGTACTTTATTAAAAATATGCTTTAAAAGAGAACCCCAATTTTTATGTAAAAGGAGAATATTGTATAGAAAATACAGAGTATAGAATAACATTCAGATAAAATAGGTATATGACGTTCTCGTGGCAAAGGGCGGTGGCTTACTTAAACAGGCGAATATGACTAAAACATCAACTTGAATTTAACTTCACAAGGATTAAGCGATAAAAGACAGACAAAGAAGGTTTATCGTAATTTGAAATATCGTTTTACGTCATTTTAACACATGTTGACATCTTTGATGCCTTTTGAAATTCTTTGACACCATTTGAAGTTTTCTTTTGACACATTCTGATTTTCTCTGGCACCTTTGAGCATGCTTTGATACTTTTTTGACAGTATTTGACATATTTTGACAGTATTTCACACCTTTTTAATACTTTCTGACATTTCTTGACACTTTTTAACATTCGTGAACACATTTTGACACCTTTCGACACCTTTTGACACCTTTGACACCTTTTGGCATTCTTTGATACATTTCAATACCCACTTCTTGATGAAAATACCAATTACAAAAACTACACCATAGTTTATTCCAACTTTTGGCCAACGAAGAAAGTTGAGAAAATTCAGCTTTATAACGTACTTAAGATTTTAATTTTTAAGACATTCAAATCCTGGTGCTTATCATCATTATTATTATTATTAGTAGTATTATTATTATATATAAATACAGGGTAGGCCAAAAAAGTCAGAAAACATAGGAATACAAATATATATAAATTTATATATATGTACATTATATGTTTGTATTGAAAAGCATAGTTCCTATGTTTCGTGACTTTTTTTTGACCCACCCTCTATATATATATATATATATATATATAATTCTATTTTTATTTTTGAACGGACACGTATACTGTAATTAACTAGAAACGCTTAATGAAAGCTTTAATTGAAAAGAACTATCCCCACAGCAGTAATTTAAGTTTAAAGTATTTAGTTTATTTAGTGCACAAATAAATAAATGCCAAATGGGTTTGAAATATTTTAAAATATTATTATTATTATTATTATTATCATTATTATTATTTCTCTTCATTATTAATATATATATATATATATATATATATATATATATATATATATATATATATATATATATATATATATATATATATATATATATATACAGTGGGGGGAAATAAGTATTCGTACACCTGCAAAATTGTTTTTCAATAAACTTACAATCAAACGAATTACTTCAAAGTTGAACAAAAGATGGCTATTGGCATACAATTAATATGTATTAAACGAACGAACCAAAATTACGAATAAATAACTCGACAAATTAAATTTACGAAATTAGGTGGGGAAAAAAGTATTCGTACAAATTAATTTTCATAACTTAATATTTAGTTGCGTAACCATTGTTGGCAATAACTGCTTGTAGACGTTTTCCGTAGGTTCCTACTAGTGCTTTGCAACTTTCTGTCGGAATTTTAGCCCACTCTTCTTTGCAAATAACCTTCAAATCGGCGATTTTCCTCGGGTTCCTCAAATGAATCTGCATTTTTAATATTCGCCACAAGTTCTCAATCGGATTCAAATCAGGCGACTGGCTAGGCCACTGCAGCACCCTCACATTGTTCTGAAACCACTCCCGAGTTAGTTTGGCAGTATGCTTCGGATCGTTATCTTGTTGGAAGCACCATTCATCTCCAAGCTCCAACTGTTGGACAGAGGCGAACAAATATTCTTCTAAAATATCGCGATACAGTGCTCCATTCATTGTTCCCTCTATGACGTGAATTGCTCCAGTACCATTAGATGAAAAGCACCCCCATACCATGATGCTTCCGCCTCCGAACTTTACAGTAGGGATGGTGTTCTTTGGATCAAGAGCGCATCCATCTTTCCTCCACACATGACAAGCCGTGTTCCTTCCAAATAACTCTATTTTCGTTTCATCTGACCAAAGTACGGTATTCCAGAACTCTTTAGGCTTTTCTAAATGCTCACGGGCAAACTTCAAACGAGCATCTCTATGCATTTTCTTTAGTAGGGGTGTTTTCCTTGGACGGCGAGACTTCAGGTTAATCCTGTGTAGTTCATTACTGATAGTCCGTTTAGTGACCGAAGTTCCTGCCGCCATTAATTCTTCTTGAATCTCCTTGCGAGTCGTAATAGGGTTTTCTTTAACTTTTCTTGCCATCCTTCTCCCAGCTCGGGGAGAAATGTTTCGAGGAGCACCAGTTCGAGGAAGGTTGTGAGTAGTACCCGTCTTCTTCCATTTCAAAATAACGGAGCCTATTGTACTGAATGGGATACTTAACCTCTTTGAAATGTCTCTGTAGCTCAACCCTTCATTGTGGAGCCTGATTATCTCATTTTTCTGTTCAACAGAGAGTTCCTTCGTCTTCGCCATGGCGACAACCTTCATGCATTAAGACTGAACAATGAATGAGAGCTGCAGGAAATGACGTCATCATAACGTGTCGCAAACAGTGTTGGAACATTCCAGAAGACTCATGTAGATGCTAGAGACCTCTATTTGTCCTCTATTTGTCCTCTAGAGACCTCTATTTGTAACTTTTCCTAAGTGTACGAATACTTTTTTCCCCACCTAATTTCGTAAATTTAATTTGTCGTTATTTATTCGTAATTTTGGTTCGTTCGTTTAATACATATTAATTGTATGCCAATAGTCATCTTTTGTTCAACTTTGAAGTAATTCGTTTGATTGTAAGTTTATTGAAAAACAATTTTGCAGGTGTACGAATACTTATTTCCCCCCCACTGTATATATATATATATATATATATATATATATATATATAAAATCGTCGCTGTAAACTTATATGTTTCGTTGGTATGTTCATGAAGGTAGCAACAATGTATAATTTTATTTATGTATGAATTTATCTAGTCAATATATATATATATATATATATATATATATATATATATATATATATATATAAGATATTCCAGTTCTTCGTGTATATATGTTCAATGTACCTATGAAATATATGTGGTTTCTATTTTCGTTCTTAGGCCTTATATATATATATATATATATATATATATATATATATATATATATATATATATATATATATATATATATATATATATATACAGTATGTTACGGTCAATCTGTGAAACCAGTAATTTCACGTAATGCCTAAAAATTTCAGTCGTTTCGCGTAATTCGATTGCCCCTTAAACATAGGTAATACGCATTACTAACCTAACCTAAACAACTTACTCTAAATATGAGAATAAAAACCCACTCTAATAGACAGAGTTTATTTCCACGACAGTTTCGACGCCCACTGGCATCCTCCTCGGGTGGATACAGAAACACAAATGAAACAAAACAAGAGGGAAAAACAGTTCAGGATCGACCGTTAAGAAATTCGCACCTAGGTTAGATTCCATTCTCTCGAGACAGGAGGGGCATTTTCATTAAGTACATTCGCACAAATTTTTTAAAAACTATCTTCCTGTTCTAAACATACAGATTCTATTTTTTTACATAATTATTACATTTATAATTAAATTTATTACATTTAATATTGCATAATTATTAATTACAGAAATTATAAATTTATTATTACATTGGTTATTACATTGTTGTTTATTATACAGAAATTATAAACCGAAAAACGAATGAAAAAAGGCGATTAGGAAATAATCCAGAGACCATTGAGAAATTCGCACCTAGGTTAGATATCGTTCTCTCGAAACCAGAAGGGCATTTTATTACAGGGTCAGCTTATAACTACATTTCCACAAATTAAAAATATCTTCTTGTTCTATACATACAGATCCTAATGTTTTGACATAATTACTGCATATATTTATTTCCACATTAATTACTTCCATTATTACATTTACTAAAAGCGAGTAAGGAAACATTCCAATCCAGAGACACACACTTAGGTTCGAACACGTTCCCACGACTCCGTAAGGGATTTATTGACCAAGAATCTCATTAAAGGGTCTAACTTATAAGTACCTTCGCACAAATTAAAATTATCTACTTTTCTATACACACAGATTCTATTATTTTTCTTTTGACATAATTATTACATTTATAAAGTACCTTACTTGATTCCCAATCTATAGCATGATTATTTTGGCTAGCGTGATAAAAAATGGCATTATTAGTATTACAACTTCTGAAGGCATATTTGTGTTCTTTGATACGGGTTTCGAGAGAACGATATCTAACCTAGGTGCGAATTTCTCAATGGTCTCTGGATTATTTCCTAATCGCCTTTTTTCATTCGTTTTTCGGTTTATAATTTCTGTATAATAAACAACAATGTAATAACCAATGTAATAATAAATTTATAATTTCTGTAATTAATAATTATGCAATATTAAATGTAATAAATTTAATTATAAATGTAATAATTATGTAAAAATAATAGAATCTGTATGTTTAGAACAGGAAGATAGTTTTTAAAAATTTGTGCGAATGTACTTAATGAAAATGCCCCTCCTGTCTCGAGAGAATGGAATCTAACCTAGGTGCGAATTTCTTAACGGTCGATCCCTGAACTGTTTTTCCCTCTTGTTTTGTTTCATTTGTGTTTCTGTATCCACCCGAGGAGGATGCCAGTGGGCGTCGAAACTGTCGTGGAAATAAACTCTGTCTATTAGAGTGGGTTTTTATTCTCATATTTTGACCTTCACGTAAAAAAGTGAAGTTTTTTGAACTTACTCTAACCTAACCCAACCACTCTAACCTAACCTAATCTAACTTTCACGAAGTCGTTAATCGTTTAATCGAATTACCGAAATGCCTGAAATTTTTAGGAATTACGTGAAATGACTAGTTTTACAAATTGACTGATATATATATATATATATATATATATATATATATATATATATATATATATATATAGGGTGTCTCAGAAGTCGCGCACCATAGGCTTTATTCAGATTTACGAGGTTTACAAGTCGAAATGGTTTATAAGTGATGTTTAATTATAATACCGGGTGTCCCAATAAAATGTTTACACATCATATTAACATATATATATATATATATATATATATATATATATATATATATATATATATATATATATATATATATATATATATATATATATCAACATGCACACTTTAGATGATAGTAATATGCGCTGATGTATTAGTATATTTATAGTACTTAGTAGTAGTATTATAGTAGTATAGTAATGGTGTATTGTACTTAAATAACAGTAGTATCCCTTGTTACAGGAAATAGAGGCATTGCAGTTATCGTTTGAGCAACGTAAGTGGATTCTGAAGCACTACTGGAAGACGGAGAATGTGGCTGAGGTACAGAGACATTGGAGAAATGAGTTTGGAACATTACCACCGTCACGGATAACAATTACAAGATTACGTGATAAGTTTGAGACTGACGAAACAGTGCAAAACGTCAACAAAGGCCGATCTGGAAGACGTCGCACTTCAACTGACAATGAAAGTGTTGAGACCGTGTTACAGGCCTTCACAAACTCTCCAAATAAGTCTACAAGGCAATGTTCTCGTGAGATTGGTGTTTCTAAATCCAGCGTTCATCGCATTTTGCGACGTGAAAAGTGGAAACCGTACATACCTAGACTGCTCCATACAATGAATGAGGACGATCCAGATCGTCAAAAAGAATATTATAAGTGGTTTTTGCACATGTGTGATGAAAAACAATCTTTTCTTGATTTCATCGTTTGGTCCGATGAAGCCACTTTTAAACTTAATGGTACTATCAATCGACACAACTGTGTGTACTGGGCCACCGAAAATCCAAACGTAACAGAAGAACGAGCACTTAATCAACCAGGAGTGTCAGTGTGGTGTGGTCTGTCTTCCAGAGGACTGATAGGGCCATTTTTCTTTGAGGACACTGTCACAGGTGCTGCTTACTTATCAATGCTGCAAGACAACATTGTACCTTCAATCAGAGCTCTTTTTTTGGAAGAAGAGTGTTACTTTCAACAGGATGGCGCGCCACCACATTACCACAATGACGTTAGAAATTTTCTCAATGTTTGTTTTCCTAGAAGATGGATAGGACGTAGGGGATGTACGCCGTACGGAGTATCCACCACGATCTCCTGACTTAGCACCCTTAGACTTTTACTTGTGGAGCACTCTGAAGAACACTGTGTATGCTGAAAAACCAAGGACACTACAGGCCTTGAGACACGAAATTGAAATAGCCTGTGCCAACATTTCACTCCGAACAATCCGAACAGTATGCCGATCTGTTGCGCGCCGTTGTCAAGAATGTATTGATGCTAATGGCGGACATTTTGAACATTTAAAACATTAAAGTAAGCAGCACAACCATGAAGGTATTGACGCTGCTGGCTGATATTTCGAACATTTAAACATTAAAGAAGCCTATTTGCTATCTATTTACTATCCGCCTATTTTGCTTATTGATATATATGTTAATATGATGTGTAAACATTTTTTTGGGACACTCTGTTTTCATTAACTGTACATACTATTAATTTTATTATTCGAACATATATTGTAATTAAACATCACTTATAAACCATTTCGACTCGTGAACCTCGTAAATCTGAATAAAGCCTATGGTGCGCGACTTCTGAGACACCCTATATATATATATATTCTTTGTCCCTTTGATAGCGAGAATTTCTGAAATCATAACATTGGGGTGATGTTAAAGATTCAACTTCTCGGAAAACTGTGTTTAAATGTATAGTTAGAAGTTATTAGAAGTAATATAACATCTATGATATATGTCGTATATTATGTTATATATCATATATAATATATGATATATAACGTAATATAATATAGAATAGAGAATAATAAAATACGCTGGGACACTCAAGAGTAAAAACACTTACTTGGGTTTTCTTCGATATAATTGAACTAAAATTTAGATTGGATTTGTTGAAAAAATTATTCTAATTATATTTTTCTTGAATATTTGAATATATTTGCTAATATATATATATTCTGTCGTATATTATAATGATATATATATATATATAATATATATATATATATATATATAAAATAAAGGTATATGTTTTATTGATAAATTGTATGCAAATGCATATACAGAAGTATTTAGAATATTGTTTTACTTTCCTAACACACACACACACACACACACACACACACACACACACACACACACGGAAAAATTAATAAATAAACATGCTAAAACATTAAAACTAAATTAGTATAAAGTTTCAGCGCTTTCGAAACTTTTTTGTCTCCTCATCAGTTTCCAGTAATTCGTAAAGTTTTTTGTTTACTTTAAGCAAAATATTTGCTTGTTTTCTTGTCTAATAAAGTACTGTGTTCAAAATCGGGATTACGACATCTGATGAACTTGACATTCCATCGACAAGTATATTGCTGTTTAGATTAAATTAGGTGAGGTTAGGTTAGGTTGCGCTATGTTAGGTTA
The DNA here is from genome assembly GCA_023014485.1 of Bathynomus jamesi. Lineage (NCBI taxonomy): Eukaryota > Metazoa > Arthropoda > Malacostraca > Isopoda > Cirolanidae > Bathynomus > Bathynomus jamesi. The sequence goes on from JAJOZX010000682.1 coordinate 456,590, forward strand.
GGTTAGTTTTTGCATTCTCGATGTTTTGGTCTTGTCGATCCGATGGTATACCGGTCCTTCAAAATTACTAGGTTCAGTTTCGCTGAAGTTGAGCTAAATAATGGTGCTAATTCAAAATATATTTCTTTTAGATTGAAAACATCTAAAATTATATTTACTTGGAATTGGGTTTGACCCCATGTGGGGAACTTGAAGATGATTAATTCCAACTAAATGTACTCTTATATGAGTTTAATCTGAACCAAATTTATTCTGAAGTAACATCACTTATATAGTTCAATTTTGGCAAAATTGGGTCAGATAATTTTGAACACAATCTAAAATCTAAACAAATTCTTTGTTTAATTTAAATAGAATTTTTTGGGGTGAACCTAACCAAGAGGAGGAAGAAGAATGAGAGTGGATACATCCGTGTCGGAGGAAAGATATTCATGCTTCGAACTAGGCACGCAATCTGTCCCCTCTCCACTACGACCACCAAATAAAAATCCTGATCAGCACCTGAAGACGAGAGAGCTTTATTTCTTTTTAGTTTGAGAAATCCTTTATTTAACTCAAAGTTAAATATTTGAGTTCTGAACTAAGTAGATTTCTCTTTTTTTTTTTTACCTTCGGAGATGTCATTCATTGCATGATACGACAAATGGACGTCTGTATGAAGTTAGTTAGGCTTTAGGCTTTAGGCTTTAGGCCCAGTAAAGCCTAAATCTTAATAGCCAAATTAAGTAAAATAAATAGTCCAGCTTTATAATTGTTTATGTCATTGTAAATTGTAAAAGTACTGTATTTATTTTATTAATAATGAAGGTTATTGAATTCAATGCAATTCAGTTGCTATATGAGAGTCGGAAAACATTATTATTATATCTGCAATTTTTATGCTGTGTCTATACTAATACAGAGACTCACAACAGGAAAGTCGGTCGTCTCACCTGTATACCGAATATATATTCGTGGGCAATTAACACAAAGACATGAGTAAACAACTATTCTATTTTCTTTTTCCTTTTCTTTTTTAGTTTGTCTAAAACTTGGGAGGTAACATATAAATTCTTATTATCACGATATTCATTCTCTGATTATTATTAATCAATCAATGGAAGTGGTGCTGAAGACGCCATTTTAGTTCTCTTTCCTCAGCCCCGACATCTCATAAGCTTCATTATCTTAAATCTCTGTTTATTACCAATTTTCTATCTTCAGGAAGCAACATGAAAATTTCACATAGATCTTTGTTTACTTTCGCTTAGTATTTACGATCATAAACAAGAGCTGGAGGTTGTTCACGTCTTGGGCAGGTGTTTTCTAATTGGGGAACGCCCGCCCTTCGATAAAATAACTAAAAACAAACAAGAATGTAACTTTTGTCCGAGTTAATAGTTCATAATAGTTAATTTGTTCATAAAGGTCACCAGATACTGTCGTATCAAGGGAAAGGAATATACTGCGCGGGTTTCTCTTTTAATTACAACACAGAATTTGAAAAGAAGTGCAAGTTCCACCATCTTACTGTCTGCAACACCTGTGCAAGATATGGGAGGTGCAAATACGGACAAAAATGCCGTTACCACCACCCTCAAAGGAACGCAACGGGTGAACAGGAAAAACGAACATCAAAGAAGGGTACCAATTTTTTAGACGTAGCCAACACAATTCAGCTGCTAAATACTATCCAGCAAATACAAAGTCAGCTAACAAATATAGGAATCCGAGAACCGGACAGAAGGCACGCACAAAGACACTTCATGCGTTATCGGGACAACAGATACCGACAAAGATAAAAAGAGGCAAATTCTCAGAGAACCACAAGGCAACGAAACCGGCACCACCATTGGAAAACGAATCGGAACCACCTGTATGCGAAAACGATAGAGAAAAAATAAAAATAATCCTAGCCAATATTCAGAGCCTTAAATCAAATCATTCCTCGGACAAAGTTTTATACCTGAAAGGACTCATGCAAGAAGCCGGAGCAGACTTTGCATGCACGGAAACCCATCTAAAGGACTTCCAGGCGAACTGTGAAAACTGTGAGTTCTGTGTTGACAAAAAAGAAATACAAATTGACAACTATAACATACTCCGAGCCGACAGAACAGTGAGACGTAAAGGAGGATGTGCTATTTACACACGCGAAAGGCATATGGCAGAAATGACTATAAGTATCTCAAATAACTACGTAGAATGTGTAGCAGCAAAAGTTGAAAAATTAAATATGGTACTAATTGCAATGTACAGACCCCCAAACACGCCAACCTCAAAATTTTCAGATTCCATTACAGAGGTAAGAAACTGAGTAAAAGATCCATACTCTTCAACCCCAAATATTTTTCTCTGTGGTGATTTTAATTTTCCATTCATAAAATGTAAAAGGATAGGAAAAAATATATGTATACACCAGGACAAGGGGGGCACACGGGAAGACCAGGAGCAGGTAAAAATGCTACTAGCTCTAGCTGATGAATTTATGTTAACGCAAGAAATAACAGAAAACACAAGAAAAAACAACTGCCGAGATTTGGTATTCACAAACAACAGCAACCTAATTGATAATGTAGAAATATCCCCAACTATACTATTGGATCCCAACATTATTGAAATAACAACCAATATAAAAGCAACAGGAAAGGAAAGAACACGAACAAGAGAAAGAAGCAAATTCGAATTTTTTTATTTTCACTCCAAAGCTATAAACTGGGAAGATGTTGCATCCATCATGGAAGTAATAGACTGGAAAACCATTTTCGATGCCAAGACAACGGAAGAGATGCTAATGACTTTAGAGGAGAAGACGCAGGAAATTGTGGAAAGACATGTCCCAAAAATACAACAAAGAAGAAAGAGAAGCAGGTTCGAGACACAAAAGAGGTCATTGTTCCGAAAGAGAAAAAGAGTGACTTCAAAATTAAGTAACTGTAAAGATAACAACATCAGAAAAATATTAAATGATAAACTGCAGAGTATCGATGGCGTCATACATGACCTAATTGAGAAGCATACAGAAAAAGAAGAAGACGACGCTATAGAAGCGATAAAGGTTAACTCAAAGTACTTCTATAATTTTGCAAAAAGGAAGTCGAAAAACCATGCGATTATCGAACCTCTGAAAAACGAGAACAGTGCTTTATCTGATGATCTAACAGAAGTATCTGAAATATTTAAAGCTCAGTACGAATCATCTTTCAGTATCCCAAAAACTGACAAACTGTTATGCGATAGAAACGCGTTCTTTGAAGAAAAACTACAAGGGGAAAGTATAACGGACTTCGACTTTACGACAAATAATTTTACACAAACTATAGGGAAACTAAAAGCACACTCAGCGGCAGGACCGGATAAATGGAATACTACACTGATCAAAAACTGCAAGAATGCACTCGCTAAGCCCCTATATTGGATATGGAGACGATCACTAGATACGGGAGAAATACCGGGCATCCTGAAGAGCGCGAACATAGTCCCAATATATAAAGGAGATCGATCCGAGGCCAAAAACTACAGGCCAGTGACGCTTACATTTCATCTCACTAAAATATTTTAAAGAATACTTAGAAGAAAATCTTTGAAGTTTTGGAAACTCAGAAAAAATTAAATGATAACCAACATGGGTTTCGGCCAGGCAGATCATGCCTATCACAACTAATGGAACACTACAACAACATTATTGATGCACTTGAAAGTAATGAAAATTATGATGTAATATACACAGACTTTGCCAAAGCGTTCGACAAGTGTGATCATGGAATCATAATACATAAACTGAAATATATGGGAATAACAGGAAAAGTGGGGAAATAAATATATAATTTCCTTAGTGAGAGTATCTTCATCAGAATCAGAGGTCCTCAGCTCAGTACTATAAAGAACCGTATTAGCTCCACTACTCTTCATAATCATGCTAACTGACATAGATGAGGACATTACCAGAGACAGCACAGTAACATCCTTTGCCGATGATACAAAGATCAGTAGAAAAATAAGAAACCCAGAAGATATAGGATCTCTACAAACCGACATAAACAGAATCTACAAGTGGACGGAAGACAACAATATGAAGTTTAACACAGAAATTTCAGCTGTTACGGTACGGAAAAAGGGAGGACCTAAAATCCATGGAATATTATACCACAAATGGACAGGAAATTCAGAGAAATTCTAAAGCAAAAGATTTAGAGGTTGTAATGGCCGATGATGCGAACTTTGAAACACAAACTAAGATAGCAGTAAACAGAGCAAAGAGAATAACTGGGCAGATGCTGAGAACCTTTAAACGAAGGGATAGGAATATAATGATTCTTCTACTGAAAACACTGATCATACCCAAATTGGAATACTGCTCGGTCCTAACATGCCCATATAAAAAAGAAGACATTAGACAACTAGAAGGGATTCAGAAAAGCTTCACAGTCAAGATCAATGGGTGCAAAGAACTAAATTACTGGGAAAGGTTACGCGAATTAAACCTATATTCACTGGGAAAGAGGAGCGAGAGATACACCATTATTTACACTTGGAAAATAATGAAGAAACTAGTCCCTAATCTTACTCTGAACTCTGTAACTCCCCAAACAACAGTGGAAAGTAGAAAAAGAAGACTGTGTCGTGTTCCCAAATTAAAGGCGAGACAGGGAACATCCTTAACACTGAAAGAAAATAGTTTTGTTATGAGAGGACCAAAACTGTTTAATCAGCTGCCCAAAGACCTAAAGAACACGAGTGATGTTGCGGTGGACATCTTCAAAAGAAGATTAGACGCCTGGCTCAGAACAATCCCCGATAAGCCGGGCGTACCTGGCTATGTGAGGTGGAGAGTACAAGAAACCAACTCATTACTTCACCAGGCCAACTCGAGAGGAGGGGCGACAAGCTTGACCTTCGTGAAATGAGGAATCATCGCACGGAACATTTGAAAGGTTGAAAGGAAAGATAAATGTTCAGCAGAAAATAACAGTGAAATTGCTTAAATTACAATTTACAAAATACAATAAATGATATACAGGAAGTAAATGTCGGTCAACAATGATGAACAATGCACAGAATGCAACTGGAAAATAAGGAAACTTATTGCTTGAACTTATTACTTGAACTCATTAACTGAATAAATAAAATAAATATGGGTGTACGCCACTGTACGGGGTGAGTGAGTATTACATCTGATGATCTGATAAAGTGACTAATCCCGTCTGATAAAAGCCTCATATCCGGTCGTCAATTCTCATGGATGAATGCACCCCTATACAGATGTACAAAGTATAATGCAATTACCTTTGCCTACTCGTAAATACAATGTTTCCAATTTTTCTGACGGGTTTTGTGGAATGGCGCTAACTGGTTGACGCATGACGCAGTTAACCAATTATTATATATATATATATATATATATATTATATATATATATATATATATATATATACCTAAAATTAAAAAAACACTAATTTTATTGAAGAATCACCAACATTGAAATCAGGTTTACCCTTATAATAACAATAATAATAATAATAATAATAATAATAATAATAATAATGAGTTTCAATAATCTTAAAGTCTGTATCAGCATTATTACCAGCCAAAACTTTAAAATCCGACTGATAAATTGGGTGGTTATGTGTACGACTATGATCAGGTATTTGGGATCAGATTTGGGTGGTTTCTTATAAGGTAACTGTGTACGTGCGGGTATTATCGTATGCTCACCAATGCGAGTGTCTTACTGTTTTATCGATATAGATCCCTTGACAATGGCTGCAATTAAATTGATGCACAGTTCAAGACCTCAAGTAATCGGAAATGCTATCTTTCCATCTGAAAAAGCTATCATGGTTCTTTGCAGTTTAGAACAAACTTTCAAGATCTCGAGATAAAATTCTTTGAAAATTCTAATTAAACTATTTCTAATCGAAAAGCTTATACTACCCATATAAGGAATCGAAAAATATGTTACGTCTCTAATTGCCGTTTGAAAAATTAACTGATTAGTGTTTAATGGTTCATTTAGAAAAAATTATACATGTAGACCTGGCTGGAGCGATTATGTGGCTGAACTTCATAATGCATCCAGAGATGCTTTTTTAATGTGGTGTGAACAAGGGAAGCCAAGGCAAGGCCCTGTATTACGACAAAAACAGAGGGTTAATGTCAGGTTCAAGTATGCATTAAGGTATATAAAAAATCATGAGGATGAGTTAAGTAAGGATGCTCTGGCTAGAAAGCTTGCCAGTAAGAATCCAAGAAACTTTCGGGAAGAATTAAAAGCAATGAATAATAGTGCAATGTCTCTCCCTGTTAATAGTGAATATGTAACTGGGACTGAGAATATAGTTAAATTATGGAAGGAACAGTACAGTGAGTTATTCAACTCTGTACATAAGAACAATAATGTTAATTGTAATGCTACCAATAGTCCAGATATAAGAGTTAGTGTATTTGAGACTAAACAGGCCATAAAATGTTTAGATTGTAACAAATCATGTGGTATTGATGGTGTTTCTGCTGAGCATCTGAAATTTAGCAGTGACAGATTAGTGCCTCTGTTAGCTTTGTGCTTTACAGGTTTACTGATACATAGTGTTTTGCTGAATACAATGTTGCCCGTTGTTTTGGTGCCAGTACTAAACGATAAAAAAGGGTAAAATCAACAGTATAGATAATTGTGATAACCAATTTAGTTTCAAAAAGAAACACAGTACTGATATGCGTGTGTGTGTATGCCTTGAAGGAAATGGTCTGTAAATACCAAACTCTAGATGCTAATGTATTTTTGTGTTTCCTGGATGCCTCTAAGGCATTTCATCGTGTTAATCATGACAAATTATTCATGAAACTTGTAAATAGTAATGTACCTGGCTACTTGGTCCGTATATTAATATTCTGGTATAATCACCAGACAATGATTGTAAGATGGGGTGGAGTTAATTCAGAGCCATTCTCTGTGACCAATGGTGACAGGCAGGGAGGGATATTATCCCCCTACTTTTCCAATGTGTATATGGATAATCTATTTGTTGTGCTGAACACCTGTACAATGGGCTGCTATACTGGTACAATGATTGTTAATCATCTGATGTATGCAGATGCTCTAGTTCTTATTTCTCCATCTGTAAAAGGGCTCAGCGCACTTTTGAAGGTGTATGAAAGGTATGAGAAGGATAACGACATAAAATATAATCCTCCTAAAAGTCATGTTATGATTATGAGGACCAAGGACCTACAAATATATAAAATTTCCTGAATTGCAATTGAATGGTATGGTACTGTCAGAAGTAACCCAGACTAACTGATAGTCTTTCAGATGACTGTGATATTCTAAGGCAATGTAGACAATTATATGCTCAGGGAAATACTTTGGTTAGATGTTAATTTGATTTTGTTTAAAACTTTTTGTACTCCAATGTATACAGCTCATTTGTGATGGAACTACAGGATGTGTAATTTGAGAAAATTATATGTTGCATATAATAATATTTTTAGGAGTTTATTAAGAACTCCAAGATTTATAAATGGTGCTCCTCCTAGTGTCAGTATGCTGTTTGTAGTTAATAAGGTGCTTAACTGTGCCAGTCAGTGTCATTCGCAATTTTTTATTTAGATTTATCACTAGGCTTGGTGAGTCAGTCAATAAGATAATAGAAGCCATGGTTAGTGGACTGGTCTCCGACATATTTTATAAATCTCAAATCTGGAAGCATTGGCGTATACACAGTGATTCACTGGCCTACTTAGTCAGTGCTCCAGACAACTATCTCTTAATCTTCTGTGGATCTCTTGTATAATGTTTGTACCTGTTGAGTTTGAAATAAAGTGTTTGTTTGTTTGTTTATTAGCATTATACAGACTACTGACTGCTGAGTCCAACAGTCTTTTTGGGAATCCATTGTCAGTCAATAATTTTTTTTTAAGGAAATCAATTCCAAATGTAAATTATGGTAGAAAAAGCAAATATATTGAGCAACAGTAGATATTAAATTGAGTTTCAGAATAAAGGGTGCGCCTCGGTGGTGTAGTGGTTAGCGTCGCTGACTACGAATCCATCGGCCCCGGGATCGAGACCCGATGACGGTAGGCGGCGCGCAGAAAAACCCAGCTGTTCATCCTTCCACACAATAAAGAAATTGGTTGGTAGATAAATGGGTACCCTTTGTAGCCTAGTGGTTAAGACGCTGGGCTGCTGGTGGGGCGTGGTTCGGATTCCACGTTAAACTGTAGGTGTAAGGTGGAGTGAAAAGCTTGACCTTCGTCATAATGAACAATTCGGGCGGAAGCAAACCAAAGGTTACCAAAAATATAAAATAATAAAAATTTTAGTAGTTAATTAGGTTAATGGAGGCTTACAGTAAAATGATGTTTCAAACAAGTTCATTATGACGAGTAATTCTTGTATCAAGGAATAGAAACTCTCAGTAATTATTTTCGGTTCCGGGTTTCGGTAGTGAATTTAATATTTTGATATTTGGAATTCATATAATCCAGAAATAACGGAACATAATCAGAAGATTGAAAAACTAAAATGCATCGTCAATATAGCGTTTTTTATATGAAAAAGGTTTAAACCTCACAAGGCAATCATTCAGCCATCTCTCTCCGTCATAACTTAAAAATATATTTGCCATGATCCAAATCCTATGGGGTTATGAGGACTACTCAAAGGTGACCCCATGGCTACTCCATCACATTGTTTGTAAAGCTCATTGTATGAATTCTCATACTAGCTTCATCTAAATGACGAAAGGTACCAGAGTGTAAGTTTGGTTTGAATGGTCATAATTCTTCAATAAAATGAGTGTTTTTAATTGCAAGTTTATTTCTAAGGCAATTATTTTGCTATTGTTTGTTTTAAGTCTTGTGGTCTTCTCTGATATTATTCAACGTTTTGGTTTTTTATCTTTATATTAATTTTCTGTTTTATTTTGCAAAATTTTGATCAGGGTGTATCTTAATTTTTAGTCACCGATGATGAAATCTATGGATTTCGAAATGTGTGCAATTAAAGTACGTTTTTCCTGTCTCCGGTCTTTCTCTTCGTGTATATATACTCTCTCTCTCTCTCTCTCTCTCTCTCTCTCTCTCTCTCTCTCTCTCTCTCTCTCTCTCTCTTCTTATTACGTGAATTGGTCAACTGTATCGTGCGTTAACCAATTACGATATCCTACAAAACACGTCCGAAATATTGGAAAAGCTATAGTTTTGGGTGGGCAAGGGCAACTGCATTATACTGTACATACTACTATGATTTTTTTTTTTACATGAACCGTATCATTACTTCTCTCCCATGTAATAGAAAGAAAATTAAATGAGCTTTATTAATTTTTTTTTAAATAAATAAGGGTATTATTAAATTTAAAGTTTATTATTTAAAAGAAGAAAAGAGGATTCAGTGTGAAGATTGAGTAAAAGAAGTACGAGTTATTTTTAGTAATAATTAAAAGGAAATGTGAAAGCATCTACTGATCTCTTCTGAAAGCTAAAGCATATTTGCATTTAATTACTCTGAAACAATACATCAACCTTCATAACAAACACATGTTGTTCGTAACTCATTCGGTTCGACCATGACCTTCAAATGAAAGGATCTTACTTTCCACATCAGAATGACCCTTCGGTGTCGGAGCGTGTAAATGGAACAACCAACCAACCATTCGAAATCGCTATGCCACAGCGTACATCAGAGCATTTTTTAAGCTTTTCCCACTGGGCGACAAAGGCAGATCGGGAAGTGGGCGGGGGATTAAGGCAGGGGTGTGCTGCCAATTTCTTAACAACCGGTTCTGATACAGATAGGGGTGTATATCGGCGAGCGCAAATGGCGCGAGTCATTAAGCTAGGGGGTCTGGGGTGAGCGGTAGCTCTCCTACCGGGGTCCGGGGCTCCGCCCCGGAAGCCAACGCATTTTAGCTTTTCCAAACTGCATTTTGTAACATTTTGGCAGAAATTATTTAACATATTCTTTATACTCACTAATGACATAATTATCTAAAAATAAACTAATTTTTCATCAAAAAATAAATAAATATTGAAACGACCACTGCTTGTTTAACAACCGGTTCGGGCGAACCGGACCGAACCGGTCCCAGCACACCCCTGGATTAAGGATACTATGCATCCGGATGTTCCTTAATCAGGCCACCATCTCCGTGTGGTCTGAAATAACACTAGCATTATCTATATATAAATATTCAATGTAAATTTCATATTTACATTTAGGAAAAACAGTTCTAATTGTGGTATATGTGAATATATTATATGTATTTATATGGCTTCCAAGACAATGCTCCCGAGACAACTCCCAAGACAATTCTATTTTTACAAATTTTGAAAATTCCTTGTCGCCCAGTACCCTAAAATTTCATTTACTGGGCGACAAATTTTCTTCACTGGGTGACATTCATGTCGCCCACTCACTAGGTTAAAAAATGCTCTGGCGTACAGTGTATCTTAGTGGAACAAAATCTCAGATTTATTAACTTGAAAGTACCCATTAAATTTGTTGAGGCATTTAATTTAAGACAGAAAAAGGGGTCTGAGTTGAGAGTGTTTGCATATATTTTTTTGTTCTTTTTTATGCAGGAAAGAGGGGGCAACCGCCCCATACAAGAAGAAGAGAACCAAAATCAAGGTCCGAAGTTTTCGAAAGGCCTAGACACTGCTTTTGAAAGATGGGAGGTCATAGACAGAAGGAAAGATGGATTGAAGAAGATTGTTCCAGAGTTCACCGGTTGAGTAGATGAAAGATTGAAAACACCGATTAACCCTTGCGTTAGAGAGTTGGACAGAAAAGGACTGAGAAAGTGTAGGAAGTCTGGTGTTGCGTCTCTCTTTAAAGGAGGAGGCACGCAGTTAGGGAGTTCAGAAGAGCAATGTCCGTTATAATAGCGATAGTAAAGAGAGAGTGAGGCAACACTGTGGCGGAAAGAGAGATATTGAAGACAATCCGTAAGAGGCGGGGAACTGATGAGACGAAAAACCTTTGATTCACCCGATCAAGTACGGCTGTGTGGGTTGAGCCACCCCACATATGAGAAGCATACTCCATACAGGAGCGAACAAGACCCCTGTACAGAGACAGCAACTGAGTGGGGGTGAAGAAACTGTGGAAGCGGTACAGCACACCTAACTTCTTAGAAGCTGTTTTGGAAAGAGAGTATACAGTATGTGATCTTTCCAAGAAAGATCACGATAAAAGGAAACACCAAGAATGTTAAGAGAAGAGGAGTGATGGAGGTGTGTGTTGTTGAAGGTAAGGGGGTAATTGTGTAGAAGATTGTGACGAGTAAACAGATGGAGGAACTGAGTTTCTGAGGCATTAAAAGCCACAAGGTTTCCTCTGCCCCAATCAGATATAGCAGAAAGATCAGAGGTCAGGTGTACCATAGCCGTCCAACGTGAATCATGAAGTGAGTGCTGTGAGGGACGCTTTGGGAAGGAGGTGAAGAAGTGAAGAGTGGAAACACCGGCATAGGAGTGAATAGGACAGGAAGTGCGAATTGAAGATCATTAATAAATAAAAGGAAAACAGTGGGAGACAGGACAGAACGCTGAGGAACACCACTGTTTAGGAGAAGAACAGTGGCCATCTACAACCACAGCTATAGATCGGCCAGAAAGGAAATTAGAGATGAAGGCACAGATAGAAGGATGGAAACCGAAGTGTGTCAGTTTGGAAATTAAAGATTTGTGCCAGACTATATCAAAAGCTTTTGATATGTCTAGCGCAATAGCAAAAGTTTCACCGAAATCCCGAAAGGAGGATGACCAAGAGTCAGAGAAATATGTAAGAAGATCGCCAGTAGAGGGTCCCTTGCGGAACCCATACTGACGATCTGAAAGAAGATTGTGAGAAGACAGGTGTTTAAGAATCTTCCTATTAACCCTTTAAGCCCTGAATTTTTTGTAGGGTTAAGTTATGAATGCTTGTATTTGAAACGTTAGCAATTTGTACCTTCACTCCTTAAAGGGTTAAGGATAGATTAAAAAATTTTGGAAAGACAAGGAATCAAAGCAATTGGACGATAGTTGGAGGGTTGAGAGCGGTCCCCCTTCTTTGGGACAGGCTGAATGAAAGCGAACTTCTAGCAGGAAAGAAAATCACCAGATGAAAGACAAAGACGAAAGAGGTTGCCTCGTCAGGGTTGCTTCTGTGCACAGGGTGCTTCTGTGCACAGAAGCACAGTTCTTAAGAACAACAGGAGGAACCCATCAGGCCATACGCCTTCCTAGAGTTGAGCCCAGATTAGCCAGAAAAAACATATTTAGAAGAGATTCTAATTTCAGACATAATAAAGTCAGAGGGAGTAACAGATGGAGGAACAGCACCGGAATCGCCCAGGGTTGAACTGTAAGCGAAAAGTTGAGCGAAGTGTTCAGCTTTGTCAGAAGAACAGACGGCAACTAAGTCATCGGAATGAAAAAGAGGAGGGAAAGAAGAGGAAGTAAAGTTGTTGAAGAGGTCCTTAGCTAGATGCCTGAAAGAGCGAGAAGAATTAGAATTGGATAGATTTTCACATTTTTGTCGGCTGAAGGAATTTTTGGCGAGTCGCAAAACAGAATTTGCACGATTCCACCCAGAAATATAGGCTGAGTAAGAGTCAGTAGTTGGATAGCGACGGTACCTTCTGAAAGCCTCTTGTTTGTTGCGGATGGCATTATAACAAGTAAAGTTAAACCAAGGTTCTTTTTTGCATTAGTAGTAGGAATAGAATATGGAATGGACGCCTCCATGCGCGAGAGAATCACCTCCGTGATGCGCTCAGCACACTCGGAAGGGCCACGTCCACGAAAATAGTAATCGTTCCATGAGAAATCATAGAAGTACTGCCTGCCTAAGGGTCTCCCGATCAGCGGTGCCAAAGTGCCAAAGGCACCTCCTCTTGGGAGAATTCAAAGGCCGAATTGGAGCGATAGGACAGGAAACAGATATAACGTTGTAATCGGAAGAATCCAACGGAGAAAAAAGTTTCACAGAGTAAGAAGAAGGATGAGAGGCAACAAATAAATTCAAAATGTTGGGCCTATCTCCAAGGCGATCGGGGTACGAGTACGGTGCTGTACAATCTGCTCTAGGTCATTTAAGATAGAAAAGTTGTAAAGCTACTTCACCTAAGATGTCAGTGAAGTGGGAGGAAAGCCAAAGGTGATGGTGAACATTAAAATCTCCTAAAACTGAGATTTCAGCAAAGGGAGAGCGGGAAAGAATGTATTCCACTTTGGAAGTGAGGTAGTCAAAGAATTTTGGATAGTCAGTAGAATTAAGGGAAAGGTTAACAGCGCAGATGTATTTCGTTTGACATTGGTATGTAAGCCGTAGCTGGAGGGTATACAATTTGGAAGATTCAAGTTGTGGAATACGAGAGCAAGTGAGGTTATTGCGTACATATATGGACCAACCAACTTTGGAGTGAAACTGAGTATAGAGAAAGTAAGAGGGTACATAAAAGGGGTTGCTGTCAGTCACCCCAGACAACTGAGTTTCAGTGAGGAAAAGAAGATGAGGTTTAGAGGAGAGGTGGTGTTCAACTGATTGAAAATTTTGGAAAAGGCCACGAATGTTGCAGAAGTTTAAGAAAAGTGAATCAAGCAGAGGCCCAGAACATCTCGAATGGGCAGTAGCAGATCCAACACTGCTGCCCGGGTCTGCCGGTATCGGCAGCGGGGGAGCCAGAAGTGGGGACATTTATGGTCTCCTTCCCGGGGGACTCCGAGGCTCTTGAAGTTGATGTATTTTTTTTTTTAATTTTGAAAATATTATGTAGTGTGTAAAGATGCATGTATATCTAGAGCATGCTGGACTGCTCACATGGTATATGAGACACGGAAAAAGATCAGCTAAGGAGGACATTGAGAGGAGAAACGGGTGTTTCAGCACTCCTTATCTTATGTCTAACGTCCCTTCCCCGGAGTACTTCCCTGGTCGATTGGTGTCTATAATCTCCTCCTTATGTGTTGGACTTATTTTAGATTTTTCTTATTTTATATATGGTAAAGATAAAGCTTTGCATAATATAAATTATATTTATATAAACTACAGTCACAGCATAGCTTTGCATAGTTTGTATAGTTTTGCATATTACACAAGCCGAAATTAAATTCAGGAGAATGTATTTCACAAATTTTATAAGATCAAAGATTTGTAGTTAAAATTACGTTACTTAATGCATTTGACACTTATAATCAAGCTGTTTAATTTTTAATTTATGCATGATAATTAATCAGTCAGTTTTCTGCCTGATTAACATTCTTGAATGTTATCTGGAAGGAGATTACCGGGAACTGCTAGCGTGCTGAAAAAGGTTGTGGTAAATGTGAGAGTGGTAACCACGGTTGTTGTAGTTGCACTCGTAAAAAGAACAGTGTCAATATTTTGCGTTGTTACGCTGGTCCAAGTTTCGCTGACCATAATCTTCAAGAATCTCGGGTCTCTGGGAACAACAAACGTTTTTGGTTCTTCGAAAGAAGACTCAAGATCCGGTTTCGCCTCTCCTCTTGCTTCCAAGTATAAGTCCTTACCCATTTCAGGCCAGATTAGAAAATGAACTTTACGTGCTCGACGCTTAACTGGAAGAGAAATTTTGATAAATACACACATATGTTATTAATAATTATACAAAATGTATGCTGACTAAAAAAAAATACTTTAGTTTTTATGCCCGTCTGTTCACCGTCTCTAACAAAACGTTTTTCAGTGTAGTAGTAGTATGTCAGCATTCACCGGTGGAATGGCGTCACTGGGACGACGGCGTCATCGGAAATGTCATTGAGAGAGGAGAAAAAGGGGAGAGGGAGTGGGAGTTGAGGAATTGAAGAGAAATAGGATTTGAAGGAAAATAAAGGGGTGGTTTTGGAAAATTATATATATATATATATATATATATATATATATATTATATATATATATATTATATATATATATATACCGTATTTGACGGCTTACAAGACGCTGCGCCGTGAAAGACGCACCTTAATTTTGGAAAGGTAAATTCAAGAAAAAAGTTTTTGATGCACTTTATTGTTAATAGAATGGATATGTAAAATTCAATAAAAAGAAAACCCAAAAGCCAATAAAGAAAGATAATATGATTATTACTCTTATTATTTGTTATTAATCAATTAATTAATTGATGTGCTGTATTGCCACTTTCGGCTTCTAAGACGCAGGGCGATTTTTTAAGGTATTTATAAGGAAAAAAAGTGCGTCTTATAAGTCGACAAATACGGTGTGTGTGTATATATATATATATACTGTATAAAGTGAGTCACGACGAAATGTCATAACTTCGGGAGCTTATAGCGAGGTCATCCCCAGTCAAAAACTTCATGTGAACATAGGTCTGATTCTTAACGGTTATGGAGCTATGGATATTTGAATTTCAAGCATGCGCAATAATGCGCATGCGTGATCTTGAACTGAATTGACAGTTACTAATACTTACCGAACCGAACTAACTACGCAGTTGAGTGTTGTGTTTCACAGCGTGCAGTTGAGGTTTTGTGCGTTCAGTATGCCTTTTACGTTTTCAAATGCCGAATATGCCGATATGCGATATGGTGTATGTTTATGGAATTTGCGGTGGAAATACTACTGCTGCTATAGCTGAATATCAGTGACGTTTTCTAAATCGAAGAATTCCGGATAGACGAGTGTTTAGCAACGTTTTCCGGAGATTGCGAGAGAGCTGTTCATTTCGTAGTGGTACTGTTTTACCTGAGCGTCCGGTACAACAAGATGTGGCTGAACATGAAACATTATTCAGATGGTACAGTGGAGTCCTCATTTTAGTACGGGAAGGGTTTCCACACGTCTTAGAGTTCCTCATACGAGAGTATGTAGAACATTACACGAAGAAGGGATGTATCCATACCACGTACAGCGCCTTCAGCACCTCCAACCTGGGAATCGTGCCCAACGGCTGGAATTTTGTAATTGGTTTTACAATTTACAATCACATGAATAATTGTGAAGCTCGACCATTTATTTTATTTAATTTGGCCCTTAAGCTTTAGGCTTTACTGGGCTCTTATTAAAAATAAACGACTAGTTGTTATTAATTAATAATAAATAAATAAGTAATTAAATATTATTAATAGTTAAAGTATGTATTAATCTTAAATTATCACTACTGACATGACAAATGCAAGGTCACCATTGAAGGCATTATACCAATATCATACAATGTAACCAATATTATACATGAGAGATAAGAAGTGAACAATCCCAAGAAATGTGTTTTTAATACTAGATTACACAAGAGAAATCGGGATTTCAACTTGGTTTTAAACAAATTTACATCCACAATATTTTTTATATCGGCATTTAAGTCATTCCATAGTTTCAATCCAATGAAAATGGGTAGTTTTTGAGATGAAGACAATCTAAATTGAGGTATAACAAGCTCTGATCTATTTCTGTGATCTGATACGAGTGGATTTCTTGATGAGTTAAAAAATATCTATTTACCAATTGTAAATTAATGATTTTGTTCTTACACCCTAAATCTATTGCTTTCTTGCTTCTCTAAATTTCCTGTCTATCTGGGGCACAATATGCTATCTGTTTTACTTCCTCATTTCTTCCATATCTCAAGAACTGAAATTTCTTGGTGTTAAATTTCATGTTGCTCTCTTCTGACCAATTATATTATATATATTCTGTTCGTGTTTCTCTGTAGGACCTCCACTTCATCTCCATTACTGATTTTCCTGCTGATTTTTGTATCGTCTGCAAAGGATGTTACTTCATTGTCTATGCCTATGTGTGTTAACGTGAATAGGAGTGGGACCAATACTGCTCCTTGTGGTACTGAGCTGCGTACTTCCGATTCTGATGATGATATACCTTAAATTTTTAAGACCTGCTAACGTTCCCTGAGGAAGTTGTATGGTAGATCCATTTGCCACTTTACCTGTTATTCCCATATGTTTATTTTATGTGTTATTATACCATGATCACATGTGTCGAACGCTTTAGCAAAATCCGTGTATATGACATCGTAGTTTTCACTACTTTCAAGTGTGTCTATGATATTGTTATAGTGCTTTATTAGTTGTGACAGGCAAGATCTTCCTGATCGGAATCCGTGTTTCTAACTACTCTTTCAAATATTTTGGTGAGATGGAACGTCAGTGATATATCCCTTCTTTTATATATGGGGACAATGTTCGCTCTTTTCAGGATGCTCGGTATTTCCCCTCGTGTCCAGGGATCTTCTCCATATCCATTATGGGGGTGTAGCTATTTAATTTTTTACAGTTTTTAATCAATAAGGCGTTCTATGTCTTTTGACTGTGATTTCATTTGCCCTACAGCTCGCGTTATATCTTCTGGGGTAAAACCAAAATCAGTTATACACTCTCCTTGTATTTGCTCTTCAAAGAATGTATCTCTGTCAGGTACCACTTTGTCACTTTTTGGGGTACTGAAAACTGATTCGTACTGGGCTCTCAATATTTCAGATATTTCTTTTAAATCGTCGGTTAGTTCATTATTTCCTTTTCTTAAGGAATCTGAACCCTCCCTACCCGACGGAGGATTACCCAAGGAAATCCCTTAATAAATGAAATCTGAAGTCTTAGCCATGACTCAGACTCCGGGCCTATGAATTAACAGGCCAGCACTTTACCACTAAGCAACCTTGGAAAGTGGGGTGAAGTGTTGGGTAGGAATTTTTAGGATTTACGAGAGTAAAAAAAAAAATAAAGTACCTTGAGATTAAAAATAATCCATTTTAAAAAGAATATTATAGAACCTACAGTTATGCACAGTACAACGATCCTCTTTGCAAAATTTGCTCAAAACTACCGTAATTTGATACCGGTTTTACAGCTTTGTAAGTTTAGTAATAATGAGCTATAAAAAGATAAAGAGTTAACAGGTTTGAAAAAATTATACTTAACACAAACAAAACCAATTATGGTAAATTTATTATTCAAAAGCAAAAGAAAACGAGAAATTCAGGTTGGACATATTTATTGGAATAATTTCTAATATTTAAACTTTTTTTAGTTCACAATGCAAGAACGTGTTTGTTTGTCCTAAAGTTTTTCGTATTTATTACCGTTAAATTGCCTTAACCTAAATTAAATTACACGAAGAAAAATTATTGATTACCACACATAAATACACGATTCAGTCATGCCAACCCAATCCAGATGGTTGGCGTAGAGTTCCGTTTTACGTTCTTTGTCCAATTCCAAATGGTTAAAATCCAACCATGTAATGATTTCACTAATCATAGTGGTTATTTTTTTTGTAACAAACTTAAATTGGTTGAAAATCCTAACATGGTCGAATTCTAAAATGGTTGGATTATAAATATTAAGATAGTCGGTAAATAGTTTACTACTCACCTCGTCGTTGTTGCAAAATAATTTTAGATCTATATTATATTTTGCTTTTTAAGATGGATCGTTTCCTCCAGAAGACTCAGAAAGAGACTGAGACTGAACTGAAACTTGTTTCAACACCTGGAGGAGACGAAGAATCTACTGATGTTAGTGCTTCAACTTCAAGTCAAGCAACTGGAGCTCCTAGCGGAAGAACTGAACCCGGCAATCCCTGGCCGTACCTGGACAAATACTTTGAATACCTGGGCCCCAAGGGTGAGCAGAACCTGGAGTACAAGTGCTTGCTGTGCCTGCCGAACAAGAACATCCTCTCGACAAGCAACAAGAGCCAAAACAACCTCAAGCGACATGTCTCCAGGCGCCACCCTCACGTCCAGAACCAGTTCGACCAGTGCATCAAGGACGGGGTGGAGCTCCAGAAAAAGAAGAAGCGGCGAGGAGACCCTCAGGAGCGCCCCGACGACAAGAGGCAGAGGACCATGGTTCAGCCGACTATACGGGAGGCCATGACTGGACCGTCCAGAGTCACCAAGGCTCTCTTTGAAGAGAAGGTCAGTAAATTCAATTAAAAATCTTACAACTTTGTCTAGAAGTATTTATAATCATTAAATTACATTCAAATGTCAGTCCGTTATGATGAAACGTGACAAATTTTTATTTCTTTTTAATTAGTTGATCACCTTATTTGTGGGCAACATGTTGCCTCTCGACGTTGTCGACTCCGATTCGTGGAAGGACTTTGTTAGCACCTGTGTCCCTGGCCAACACTCCATGTCTAGGAGGACGCTTACCAGGCGTATTGAAGACAGGTATTTTTTGTTTGGCTATTTAAATTCATTCTTGATAACAGTATTTTATTTTATTTTTCTTTTAGTGATGAGCGATGACATTATAATTTTTTACTTTACTTTTGTCTTTTAATAAACTTTTTAAGGTTTGACGAGAAGAGGCAGCACCTGAGGGACGTCCTCAACTCTGTACAGTCGGTCTCTACTACGGCAGACGCTTGGACATGTGCCCACAAGTATGTTTAAATTTTAATTAATTTACTTTTTACTTCAATCAAAAAGAAACTAATGAACTGTGAGTTTATTTTAATCAATTTATTACAATGCTGTGAAAATATAAATTATAATACTACATTTCAATTCAAAGCATTCCATTTTATTTAAGGTCGTACATATATTGGGGATGACTGTACACTGGATTGACCAGGCCACCCTCCTCAGGCAGAAGGCAGTCTTGGCGTGCAGACGACTCACCGGACGACACACCTTCGAGGTCCTTGCGAAGGAGATGTACAAGGTCCTCTTCGACTTCGCCATCGAGTCCAAGGTCTGCAGGACTACTACTGACAATGGCAGCAACTTCGTCAAGGCATTTAAGTAAGCAGATTTTTTTTTTTTAAATTTCTTCATTCAAATTTTTTTTACTTTTAAATCTTTACATTTTTTATTTTTTCTATAACAGTGAATAAAAAAAATAAAAAAATATAATAATTGTGTTTCATTGTGCAGTGTCTTTGGCAAAACGGACGAGGAGCTGCCTGAGGAGATCCAGGAAGAGGAGGAAGAAGGTGTGGGGCGGCCCGATGATGAGGACGTCGTTCAGGTTGAGGATCTGGCATCGCTTTTGGAAGGTAAATTATGGATTATTTATTATTTATTGATTTTTTTTCACTTTTTACAAGTCTTGTAAGGTATTTTCTTTTCACTCAAATATATTATTGAATAAATTGAACATTTCTTTTTAGCCGGTGCCACGGAGGATCCTGAATACGTCCTGCCGAAGCACACAAGGTGCGCCACCCACACCCTGAACCTAGTGGCCACCTCCGACGCTGACAAGGCCCTGAAGAACTCACCATCCTACAGGAAGGCGTACCGGACCGCCTTTGGTAAAGCTACGGAGCTGTGGAACAAGCAGTCAAGAAGTTCACAAGCCTCAGACACCATCAAGGCCGAGATAGGGATGCAGCTGACTGTCCCCACCGTTACGAGATGGAACTCCGTCTACGACGGTGTGTCCCGCCTGGTCGACATCTTCGGAGACAGGGAGAAGCTTCATGGACTACACCAGACGTACAACATTCTTGGGGTGCCTTCGTTCTCGTCTGGTGAGCAATATACATATTTGATTTTTTTACTTTTCTTTTTCAAAAGGTAAAAAGTAAAAAGTACAATATAAAAAGTTTAAGTACAGGACTAAAATATTAACTATTTTTTCAGCTGATATCAACTTCTTCAAAGAGTATCTTGAGGTGATGAAGCCGGTCTGTAAGGCCTTGGACATCCTGCAAGGGGAGGACAAGGCGTACATGGGGGCACTCCTGCCCACTCTGGCCATCTCTCTCAAAATGTTGAAGGAGCAGATGGAAAGCAGCGATGTCAAGATGTGTCAGCCACTGGTATTAGCTGTCAGGGATGGGATCAAACGTCGGTTTGGTCCCCATTTTGAGGATATGGACTGCCTCCTGGCAGCTGCGCTACACCCCAAGTTCAAATTGGGCTGGGTGAGGCTGGTGGAGGACGACGTCATGTATGACGTCGAGGAGATCAAGGCCAAGGTGAAGAAGCAGATGATGTCTATGGTGGAGAGGATTCTGGCAAGAGCGGACTCAGGCAAGGACACCAGCAGCAGCGAGGGTGAGAATGACCAGGACAATGACGACTTCTTTGAGGCTCTCTACGAGGGCGGGGAGAAGACGAAGGAGACTGGGACCAAGTTGGTGGAGACATTTCTCAGCGAGAGGCCTGTGAAACCCTTCATCTTCAACAAGGACTCGTTCCCCAGCCCGGCGTTGAAGGACTTGTTCATCAAGTTTAACACGCCTATCCCATCCAGTGCCGCCGTGGAGAGGCTCTTCTCTTTGGGGAAGGACGTCCTCAAGCCGAAAAGGTCAGGGCTCAGTGACAGCCATTTTGAAATGCTAGTCTTCTTGAAGGGAAACTCAAGCATTTAACTTAATAACTTTTTTTCATCATTTATGTATTGTATTAATTATAATTTACGTTAATAAAATTAAAGATTTCCGCTGTCTTTAATTTCATTTTTCATTTTAATCAAATTTTTCACTTATATTATATATAAGGACCGAGGACCGAGTCGTTCCTAGGTCCTATCTTCAGAAAGGACCGGGACCGGGACCGGGACCGTCGGTCCTTTTTGAGGCCCGGGTGCCCACCTTTGCATATATATATATATATGCAGGGGTGTGCTGCCAATTTCTTAACAACCGGTTCTGATACAGATAGGGGTGTAAATCGGCGAGCGCCAATGGCGCGAGTCATTAAGCTAGGAGGTCTCGGGTGAGCGGTAGCTCCCCCAGCGGAGCCCCGGAAGCCAACTCATTTTAGCTTTTCCAAACAGCATTTTGTAACATTTTGGCAGAATTATTTAACATATTCTTTATACTCACTAATGACATAATTATCTAAAAATAAACTAATATTTCATCAAAAAATAAATAAATATTGAAACGACCACTGCTTGTGATACTACCTACTATATTTTTCTTTAAAATCCTGAAAAAATTAAAAAATATTTAATATAAATTTACCATCTCAATCATGCTGTCTCATTCAAGAAGTTTCCATATAGCCAGTTCGTTCTAAAAATTTCATAATGAAATAAAATTATTCTAATTGCATGCAATGAACGTAACATCAAACGTGACATTGTAAACTAAAGCTATAATTCACAAAAACACAATTGTGAACGAGACAAATCCCGGGTGTCATGAGCATTCGTAAAAATTCATCAAGACTGACTAACAAATTGCAAATTTCAAGATAAAGTTCTACTGACTGTTAAATAAACAAATGGTTCTGTGATCCAATCAAAATTTAACAACCGATTCGGGCGAACCGGACCGAACCGGTCCCAGCACACCCCTGTGTATATATGTATATACTTCAGATTCTGTACATGCGTAGCTAAAGACACTTTATCTTACTTTCTGCACTGATATTTTCTTGTAAATGTTCGCTTACCACAATACCTCGAGTCTCCCGAAGGTAACGAGACCTGCTCAGTACAGTCAAATGCAAATAATTCAAAACTCACCCATTCCCATTGTCCAAGTTATTCATCAGTTCTGCCCATATATCATCTAAACCAGTGTTCCACAACCGGGCGTCCGAAGGCCGATAGTGGACCGCGTGTACTTTCCAGGGGGATCTACATATCCCCCTCTACATTACTCTGATATATTAAACGTTTTAATTTCACAATTTTACAGATATTTTAGTTGTGGGTTATGTATTAACACTAAAAGTGAGTCTATACATATTAGTAAATGTTTGAAAAACTATCAACATTTTTTAAAAATAATGTTTGTTATTTTTTCAGGTAAAATTTATAAACACGTAAAAGATATACCCCAAGGTAAAAATTATTCTCCATATTTGGCTAATTTACAATTACATGAATATGAAAATATTTTTATTAAATTCGTTGATGACCTTAATACAGTTAACTATACTTTTTTATATACATATAGATGATCTGATCATTTTTAGTGAAATTTCAGTGACATTAACTGATATCAGGGAGATCTGTCCTGAATCCCTGGATATAAAAATCACCACAACTGAATTTATTCATGATTAAAAAAAGGAATTGTAATTTTAACATGTTTGGTTTCCCTTTCCTTTCATCAAATGTAAACAATAATCTTGGTAAAAATTTGCTTCATTCGCAATTAATTCGGCATCCAAATATTTATTGTTTTAAAGAAAAGGCTTTATTTACAACATCAATTTAAGTTAAAAAAAATTTACATGACAGGCATACCAGATATGAAGCGTATAGAATAGAAAGGGCGTACGCCCGAACATCAAGTTTTGAGATAAATACATTTATTAAAGTTAGCGAACGTTATTACTGGTTGACGACTGAACCGAGTTCAATGGTTTTGGCTTCAGGCCCGTGTGGGGGGCGCGTCACACCCACAGAATACAGCGTGCTGATTGGTTACTGCTCGAAAACGGGATATCGGGAAACCGGGAGATACGCCTGTGCTATTCTAATGGCCTCATATGATCTCTCAAATGTTATCAACATGTTTCAGAATAAATTCAACATGGATAAAAGTCTTGATGACATTACTAGCCTCAATTTCATATAGTTTTTTCAGTCGCTGGTTCAGTAGATAGATGTCCTGAATAGTCTTGAATAGTCTTATGGACACTGAAACCTTTTAATATTTTCATAGTGGCATTTACTTCGTAAAATTTTCAGCTGAAAGCCCATTTGGGAAGGCTGATTTGGGATTTTAAGAAGTAATTCGTTACTTTTAGGTTTTATATATCTTTTACAGTGGACCCTCGCCATTCACGGGTTTTTTGTTCGCAGATTTACTTATTCGCGGTCAATTTATTGTGGCAACCCCTTGCAGATCGCGGCCCAGGCGCCTGACTATTCGCTGTGTAGTGAATACTCTTATTTTAGTTTCAAGATAAATGTTAATTTTACCGTCTTGAATTTCGGAATAGATATAAATTCATTTTAAATTAGTTACCCCTCATAATTCAATTGTGAACCACATTAATACTAATTTTATGTATACTATATTATTTTATTGTATGTAAACATAATTAATTATATATCACAATTGTCAGTTAATTATTTATATTCAAATAATTATTTTAATCTAATACCATATCCATTTTGCAAATAAATAATAGAAATCCAAGGGTTATATTTTCCACCTTTGGTACTGTCGCAGTTTCGCCTAACGGACTCAATACGGCTAGTGAGATAATCACTGGTTGGCACTTAACCAGCGGCAGTGCTTATGGCTACATCATCCAGGTTAACCTATACCGGATAGATGCGCTACGGTCCCAAGCCGTAGCTTGCCTAGGCCCAACGACGACGACGTAAACCAACAATTGGTGACTCCGGAGTTGGATTCCCCCCTTTTACCCGAACGACTAGGACCAGACTGTAACGTCGTTCGTGCCCATCACCCCCTTCACCCGAGCGACTAGGATCAGACTGTAATGTCGCTCGTGCCCTCTGCCCCTCACCCCTGCCCGTGCGCTCTGTGCCTGCGCTCGTCTCAACCTCCACTCCTTCGTTGGTAACTTGTCGTCTTGCTTGTACGTCAGCAAGCATAGGAGAAGATGCCTGACGACGCTGGTGCCATCTCCCACTTGAGCGTAAAGCTCCCCGTCTTCTGGCCGGGTGATCCATTTATTTGGTTCCACCAAGTGGAATCACAATTCAACTTGGGAAGGATCACCGCTAGCAGGACAAAATACGATCATGTTTTGTCCTCTCTACCAGCGAGCATCATCTCTGAAGTCCGTGACGTCATCGTGTCTACTTCCACAAGTGAGGACCCATACAACGATCTGAAGTCTGCCATCCTGTGCCGCACCACTGTCTCCGAGCGTGAGAAACTACATCAGTTAATCTCAAAAGAAGAACTTGGAGACCGTAAGCCCACTCAAATGCTGAGGGCTATGCAGTGCGCTCTAGGCGAACGCGCACAAACCTTCGATAAGGACATCTTTAGACAGTTGTTCTTGCAGAAACTTCCTCCATCAGCTCAGCGTGTCTTGGCCACTATGGATCCTGCTACTCCAGTTGATAAACTAGCAGAAACTGCCGACAAAGTAGTGGAGATTGACACAGCTCCAGTCAACAACGTGAACACACAATCGGAACTGGAGTTGAAAGTGGAAGAGTTAAGTCAACAACTCAACCACGTTTGTTCTCTGCTACAAAATCAACGGCAAAGTAGCCATTCTCGGTCAAGATTTACGAAGAGGCATCGTTCGAGTTCTGGGAAGATCTGCTTCTACCACGCCAAATTTGGAAAGAAGGCTAGGAAGTGCATCTCCCCTTGCAATTTTTCGTCGGAAAACCCCAGCAGCGAGTCCTAATGGCGTCTAGTACTCGCACTGCCAACCTGTTATTCATAAAGGACAGGAACTCTGGTGTCAATTTCTTGGTTGATACCGGAGCATCAGTCAGTGTATTCCCTCAAAAATCTGGTCATAAGCACTCGGAATCTCCGCCTCTATACGCTGCTAACGGTTCACGCATACCCACGTACGGTACTCAGTCGCGTGAACTAAACTTGGGCCTTCACCGATCCTTCAAGTGGATTTTCATCTGTGCTCAAGTGCAGCATCCCATAATCGGCGCTGACTTCCTCCAGCATTTCAAACTCCTGGTGGATCTTGACAAGCGACGCTTATGCGACCAGGCCACACTGCTTTCTGTTCTTGCCAAACAGGTTGCCCTTCCGGACGCCTCGAACTCTGCACTTTCCCTCGTTCCCCCTAATTCCATGTACCAGTGCCTTTTCCAGCGATATCCAGGAATTCTTCAACCGATGCAGATGGGTGATACCATTAAGCACACCATTACCCATCACATTACAACAAAAGGTCCCCCTGTGTTTGCAAAACCCAGACGTCTTGCCCCGGACAAACTGAAAGCTGCCAAATCGGAATTCCAGCTTATGATAGATCTTGGGATAATAAGACCTTCCAAAAGCAGTTGGTCCTCTCCCCTACACCTGGTCCAGAAGAAGTCAGGAGACTGGAGACCATGTGGGGATTACCGGTTTTTGAATTCGACAACCATCCCGGACCGATATCCGGTACCAAATGTCCAAGACTTTACTTCTCTTCTCCACGGCAAATCTATCTTCAGTAAAATAGATCTCGTTAAGGCTTTCCACCACATTCCCGTAGAGCCTTCGGATATTCCCAAGACTGCAGTTTGTACACCATTTGGGTTATTCGAATTTGTGAAGATGCCGTTCGGGCTACGGAATGCTGCGCAAACCTTTCAGAGGTTTATAGATGAGGTCACCAGAGGCTTAGACTTTGTTTATGCCTACATCGATGATTTGCTTGTGGCCAGCTCAACGGAAGAGGAACATAAGGAACATCTTTCACTCCTCTTTCAACGCTTAGAACAATACGGTGTTACTATTAATGCATCTAAGTGTGTGTTTGCACAGCCAACCTTGGAATTTCTTGGTCACACGATTTCGCAGCACGGAATTACCCGCCTTCAGGACAAGTGTGAAGTGATTAAAAATTACCCAATGCCAAATAATCAGCGTGAGTTACGTCGGTTTCTAGGTTTGGTAAATTATTACCACAAGTTCATTAAAAACTGTGCCAGTGTTCTTGCTCCTCTACACGCTATGATCACACACAAACGCAAGGTAACGAAATTGGTATGGTGTAGCGATAGTTTACAGGCGTTCGACAATGCCAAAAATGCTATCAATAGTGCATTGTCTTTGTCATTTCCTATCAGTGATGCCCCCCTAACTCTGACGGTCGATGCATCAGATGTTGCGATCGGTGGAGTGTTGGAACAAACCATTAACGGTCAACAAGCACCCATCGCGTTTTACTCGAAAAAGCTGCAGCCAGCCCAAACGCGTTATAGTGCTTTCGGACGTGAACTTCTTGCTATTTACTTAAACGTGAAGCATTTTCAACATTTCCTTGAAGGCCGAGAGTTTTGTGTTTTTACCGACCACAAACCTTTGGTCACTGTCTTCAATAAAAACAGCTGTAACCACTCTCCCAGAGTCATCAGGCAACTCGATTATATCTCGCAATTTACCACAGATATCCGCCACATCAAAGGTGTCTTGAACACTCCAGCGGATGCACTTTCAAGAATAGAGATTACTTCTGTTACCCTCAGCTCTACACTGTGGAATGCTATTGCACAGGATCAAGATAAGGATACGGAACTACAAGACCTGCTCAGAGAAGACTCCACTCACTCACTTTCCCTCAAGAAAATGAGTATGCCAGGATTGTCTGTGCCCCTCTATTGCGACGTATCAACAGCTGCTATTCGCCCTTATGTCCCTCCATGTCACAGACAAGCAGTCTTCACGGATCTTCATAAGCCCTCCCATCCTGGTATCCGTGCTTCGCAACACCTGGTTACCTCTCGCTTTGTTTGGCCCTCGATGCGGAAGGATGTCAAACATTGGACCAAAACGTGCCTTGCCTGCCAGCGTGCCAAAGTCCAAAGGCACACCAGGTCCCCCTTTGACGCATTTCCGCCCCCATCCCAGCGATTTGAGGTAATTCATGTAGACATTGTTGTCCCTCTTCCAGTGATTCAAGGCCAACGTTATCTGCTCACCTGCCTCGACCGCTTTTCCAGATGGCCTGAAGCCATCCCACTTCCTGATATCCAAGCGGACACTGTTGCAAGAGCCTTTCTTCATGGATGGGTATCAAGATTTGGATTGCCGACAAAAGTCATCACTGACCAAGGTCGCCAATTTGAGTCTTCGCTTTGGAAGAAGTTTACCAGCTTGTTGGGTACAGTACATGCGCATACCTGTGCGTATCATCCGCAAGCTAACGGCCTCGTCGAACGCTTCCATCGCCAGCTGAAGTCATCCCTTATGTGTCACGAAGACTCCCATTGGATGGATAAGCTTCCACTCGTTTTGCTTGGTATTCGCTCTGCATTTAAGAGTGATCTGAAGACTACAGCGGCTGAACTAGTCTATGGAACAACACTGCGGCTACCAGGTGGCTACTTCACTGCAGGGGATAAGTCATGCGATCCTACGGAATTCGCTCAAACACTTTCCTCTCACATGCAGTCCCTTCAGCCTGTTCCCCTCGATTGACTAGCCAACAGAACATCTTTGTTTCCCCAGCCCTCCAGTCTTGCACCCACGTTTTCGTTCGTGTACCTGTCCCAAAACGGCCTCTCCAATGTCCATATGACGGACCCTATGAAGTTCTCCGACGTACGCGCAAATCATTCCTCATCCAGCGCGGTTCCAAGGTCGACAAGGTTTCTATCGATCGTCTTAAGCCTGCGTTTTTGGAATCAACCTTAAGTGAGGTACATGTAGCTACCAAAAAGGTCCCGGGGAAATCTGTGTCGTTCGGAACTCTTTGAACTTCCTCTCTGGTGGGGGAGTGTGTAGTGAATACTCTTATTTTAGTTTCAAGATAAATGTTAATTTTACCGTCTTGAATTTCGGAATAGATATAAATTCATTTTAAATTAGTTACCCCTCATAATTCAATTGTGAACCACATTAATACTAATTTTATGTATACTATATTATTTTATTGTATGTAAACATAATTAATTATATATCACAATTGTCAGTTAATTATTTATATTCAAATAATTATTTTAATCTAATACCATATCCATTTTGCAAATAAATAATAGAAATCCAAGGGTTATATTTTCCACCTTTGGTACTGTCGCAGTTTCGCCTAACGGACTCAATACGGCTAGTGAGATAATCACTGGTTGGCACTTAACCAGCGGCAGTGCTTATGGCTACATCATCCAGGTTAACCTATACCGGATAGATGCGCTACGGTCCCAAGCCGTAGCTTGCCTAGGCCCAACGACGACGACGTAAACCAACAGCTGGTCGCAGCGAACAAAGTAGTTCCCGCAGAAGAATACAGGCGCCATTTTATCTCCCACGTAGCGTCGGTCTGCACCTGCCAGCGTCCCGCAAGGTTGTTCCGTGTATCTCGTGATTTTATTTACTATTTCAAGTGCCCTTACTAACTTTTTTATCATTAAGGCCCTTCAAATGGCAAATGACCTTAGCGATCACATCTTCGAGATTGAATTTCCAGCTCCTCTCCATAAAATGATCAAATGAATTCTTCAGGGTATCATAGTTCCATACAGGGCGATTTATAAACGGCTACAGAAAAAGGCGACACAAACTAGGATCACCAGCTTCTTCAAGAAGTCCGAGCTTTCAGTCTCCACCACCACCACAACTCCGTCATCTCCTGATGATTCTTATGATCCTCAACCGGGATCATCAACACAATAACCCCTTCATCATCATCTCATCACCATCAACTCATCTTTATCGTCATCAACATCGCCATCATCGTCATCTTTGCATCAAGTTTATTATCACTACAGTATTACACTATTACAGGTATGTACAGTTTATTAAAAGGGTGTTGTTTTCTTTTTATTGCAGCTATCTTTTGTTCTGAATAACATTCTTTTTCAGTAAAGTATATACCACAAAAACAATACACAAACTCGTATATATAAAGGGTAAAATATGGCAGAAAGGGTAAAAAATTTAGACTTGCAGTACCTAACCCTCTCTTCTCCATAAGTCTTTAAGTTTACGCATCGCGAATTTGCCGTTCGCGGCGAAATCCAAAAAGACCAAGGGCATTCATATTTGAGTAGATGAAACCAGGAGTGTAGAGTTTATCACGCAAATAATTCCAAAGCCAGAAATCACATGGGGTTAAATCAGGTGATCTAGCTGACCACTCGATGAGAAGTCGCCGGCCAAGCCGTCTTCTTTCAAGGTCGATATCCAGAATCTCACGGGTAGCTGCAGAGTAATGTGGCGGCGCTCCATCATCTTCATAAAGCCAATTCCTGCCAACGCCATTAGTAAACTGTGGCAAAACTTTGTCTCTCAGTACCTGGCAATAGCATTTTCCATCCATCGTATCTCTCGATATATCAAAGGAAATGAGTCCTGAATAACCAATGCACGCCCAAACTGTTAGTGTAGCTGTTTTAACGGGTTTACCCAATCGTGTTTTGGGATTTTTTTTTTGCCCAGTAGTGAACGTTGTGGTTGTTTCCTTTACTCGTGCAACCGAACACACATTCATCTGAAAACTTGATCTTTCGGATGAAATCTGGATCACTGTTGAACTTTTGTCTCATTGTTTCAGCAAACTGCAGCCGTCTATCACAATCATCGTTGTATATGAGCTGAGAGTAAATGGGTTTGTAATCGTGGTACTCCTGTGATTTCAATATTTTTGCTACTGAAAATTTGGAAATACCCAATTCCTGTGCGACTTTTCTTGTTCAGGTTGTTGGATCGACTTGGAAACTGGCGAGGACATTTTCTTTGTTGTTGTCTCTTGTCACCGTTACTGGTCTTCCTCTTCTTGGACGATCTTTTACCAGGCTCCTTGTTTCCAAAAGTTTGAGCTTCCAGCGTCGAAGAGTGGTTGCATTTGGTGGTGGTTTATTATATTTTTCTTGAAATAAACGCAAACTTTCTTCACAATTATTATAAGAAAGCCCATGACACAAGATACACTTCTTAATTGCTGTATTCCATCCTTACTAACATGGCGCTGAATGGGGCTAGGGCCTAGGGCCTAGAGCCTTCCTGTTCTAGGTCATTCCTAAGTGACTATTGTACATGCCATATACTTTTTGTGGTGTTCCTATAGAAGTATTTGAGAAGTATATGTTAAGGACATATGAGGCCCCCGGACCACAAGCTGTCAAGCGCCAAAATTAAAAAAAAAGGAGAAAAATGAAGTTAAAGTTGGCAAATGCCATAACTTTTGAACCAATAACGATATTTGATTGATTTCGACCATACGTACAGGTCCAGAATCTGCTCCATGACTCACCTACGAGCAGTGATGGAAATGGGTCTTAGGAACTGGGTACACGCTTGGGAAAAGAAGCACACACACACACACACACACACACACACACACACACACACACATATATATATATATATATATATATATATATATATATATATATATATGCAGTAAAATCACAGAATAACACGTGATCTTATTAATAAGCAAACAACCACAAGGAAAAAGGAAAAAGAAACACGAAATCCGAGCGCTTTCGTGATATATTCACATTTTCAGGGACAAGAAAAAAGAATTTCTTTCTTGTCCCTGAAGATGTGAATATATCACGAAAGCGCTGGATTTCGTGTTTTTTTCCTTTTTCGATGTGGTTGTTTGCTTATATATATATATATATATATATATATATATATATATATATATATATATATATATATATATAGGGTGGGCCCAAAAGTCTGTTGCCCTGACGCATTCTAAACTATTTTTTCGGGACAACAGACTTTTGGGCCACCCTGTGTATATATACAATAATGACTTATATATAAGTCATCAAGAAATAGTTTTGCAACCTCTGATTTTCGTCCTACCATTACTGATGCTCCATCAGTTACAACTGCAAATTGAGAAGTAGGTACACGCCGTGTACCCGCGTGTCCCCTCATTTCCATCACTGTCCATGGGATAGAGGAAGGGTGGGGAAATACAGTGGTATAAATAACTCAGTTCTGGCTTCACTGGCGCTTGGCAGGTTGTGGTCCGGAGCGCCTCATATTTTTAGTGATAATGAGAGGAAACTATATGAGTGAGCCATGCAGAGGAAGGATAGTATGATTAGTTTTGGCACTCTGTTGTCTTCTTAGATGAATCAAGATTCCACTAGTTTGCTTCAGGAGAACGGATCTGGGTATGTAGAACCTTTAGAGGTTTGTTCAGTCTAAAATTGCTTCAACTCTCTGTGAAATACGGTAGTTGTACTGTTATGGCGAGGGCAGACATTTGTTACTCTGGAAAGACTGACCTTATGTCCGTAGAGGGACGTCTTAATTAACAAGATTACATATCCATCTCCGATAAGAACCTCCTACCTTTGTTTCGGAATGGTACACTTCACTTGAAGGACCTCATGTTTCAAGAGGACGATGTACATTCCGAGACTTTAGGGGACTGGTCTTTTTATTCGGGCAGGGCACTGTATTTACTTTTCTCGAATGCAAGTACGACATATGGTAGAGTGAACCACAATATTTTATTTTTCAAACTTAGTAGAGAGGAAGGTTTCAAACTATATCAGGGGTTCTTAACCTTTTTAGGATGCGATCCAAATTCTGGTCTCGTGGCTAGCTCGGCGACCAATGCCTTCAAACAGTTCACTCGTAATAGATAATAGAATAAATAATAATGGTAAAATGATTAGGGATAAACGCTCTGCCTGGGGGTGGGCAAGGCAGCCCATTCCCCAACCGGTTCCAAGTCCGGGTAAAAGAGGAGGGCTGCTGTCAGAAAGGGCATCCGGCCGTAAAATATTTTGCCATAACCAGAGAGGATGGCATGCGGACCAAAGAAGGCTCAAGAGAGAAGACTGGCATGGTATGGGCATGTAATGAGAAGGGGCGAGAACTACGTTGGGAGGAGGGTGTTATGAATGAAAATGAAAATGAAAATGAAAAGGTTTATTGGCAGACTATAGTCCATATGACAAAATATTATTAATACAATGACAGTTCATATACTAAGGATAGATAGAAGTGCCCGGGAGGAAGAAGAAAGGAAGACCGAGGATGAGGTGGAGAGATCACATCAGGATGGACATGAGCGAGAAGAACCTGACGGAGGAGATGGCGCAGGATAGGCCGAAGTAGAGAGAAGTATCCGCAACAGCGACCCCATATAAATGGGACTAATAATGCTGCAGAAGAAGAGGTAAAATGATTAGGGATAACATACTGTAAATAAATAATAAATGACAATTTAATAACCCCCAAGTTTGGGTCGCGACCAAGAGGTTAAGAACCCCTGATCTACATGTTAAATATATCGAAATTTTGAGTCATCCACCGATCTTTTACGATCAGATGGAACAACCGAATTGTCTGTGTGGTTTTGATTCCTCTCGCGGAGTTAGACAAGGCTTTTCACCCTTTTCCCTGCTGTTTAATGTGTAGGTTGATAGTTTCATTACTTCATTTAATGAGGCAAAACTTATATATATATATATATATATATACACCAGGGATGGGGTATCGATAAGGACTGGAGTCGATAAACCGATAAAACTGAATTATTAGATGAACTGAAACTGAAAAAAACCAGAAATCGACACTAAAAACCTTTATCGAAATAAAAATAAATATGTTTTCATTTAAGTTTTATCTACAACCAACTAGTTTTATTTACAATAACACAACATATAAAATAGGATGGTGAGTTAGAGAATAAGCAAAGAAAAATAAAGAATATGTTAACATTTTTCCTAATATGAAGTTTTCGAAAAGACCCTAAGGCCAATTAATAGGAAATTCCTCCCATTACAAGATTGAAATGTTGATATATATATATATATATATATATATATATATATATATATATATATATCAGGGCTGTGCGGGTCTATCACTTTCGGGTCGGGTCCGGGTCATTTTTCTGATTTACTTTCGGGTCCTGGTCCGGGTCCGGGTCGGACCCGAAGGTTCACTTTCAGGTCCTGTCGGGTCTTTCAGTATATGACCCGGGTCTGGGTCGGGTACATTATTAAAAATGTAATAATTATAATCTGGTATAGGATAGGTAATAAGACTGCTACCGTAGCTACATTAACATGTTTTCTGAAACATAGTAAAATATTATATGGCTATACGGTAGTAGCCTAACCATATATATTAATTAATCCGATTTTGGAAATGTTTGAAAGTACTGTAGGTGTATTAATTGTATTAATATTTAATAATAACTAGGTACAGTTATACATGCATTGCTAAGGGGCAAAGTACGATGTATGATTGCTCTCTTCAGCCACCTTATTCTAACAGCACTTGATCATATCGGACCCGTTGTCTGTTGCAATGGATACAACTTGTGCAGATCCCAAGTCGTACTCGGTTAATTAACGCAGACTGAATGGATTGTTTCAAAACATCTATGAAATTAATTATTTATTACTGATTTAGATTTAAAGTAACATTCTTTTACATATACTGTAATATTGTACGATATATATATATATATATATATTTGTGTGAGATGTAAAATAATTTTTTGTATGAAATGTAAATAATTTTTACCTGTATGCGAGCAGTGAAGTTCCTTGACAGCCAATGTTTTCACTTCAATTTTGTTTTCAAAGTCATATTGGGCTTCAATACCTAAAAATCCTCTATCTAAGCGGCTGCAACAATCTACTTTTAAATGAAACATTTTTTTTTAAGAAGTATTTTTAACTTATTTTTTTCAGCTATTGCTCTATCGAGAGTCAAAGTAGCAAGATTTTTTCTGCTCATGTTTATATTCATTGCAGATAGAAATGGTTCAACCAAAATTTTAAATCCGATATCTTCTACAATGCTAAAAGGCCGCCCGTCTATTGTCACCCACGAAATAAGGCCATTTTTTAAAGTTTTCCTATGAAGATGCGAGTGAACTCCAACCTTAATTTGTTTAAAAATGTTTTTAACACTAGTTTGGCCTACATTCATTCCCTTGGTTTGTATTTGAGTTTTCGAAGTACTGCTAGTGCTAGTAGGCTTTTATCATGATCCTCAACTTTACGTTATATGTCTGGGTGACACGATTTAGGTGTCGCTTTAGGTTTGTCACACGATTGCCACTATACACTTTTCCACACTTTTCAATTTGGCATGAAAATGTTTTATCAATATTATTAATTTAAAATATTCATTGTAAGGCTAGTTTTTTTGCTACCACTCCCCACCGAAAAAAGACCTTGTAAAGGCATTGCAAATATAAATAGCAAACGAAGCACTGGAGACCAACCAATGTACACAGTACACAACTCACAAACAAACAATAAAATATATTAGGATTAGGCTATTCTTCCGTCACCGTTAACTCTCCACTTCCAGTGAGTCATTTGGAGGGTGGAGTGATAATTCAATACATTGTTGCCAAATCTAAAGGCACGCACATAAATTTTTTAAACTAAAAACCGGCTGTGCGTGTCCTTTACTTTCGGGTCGGTCTGGGTCTGGGTCAATTTTAAAATTCACTTTCAGGTCCGGGTCCGGGTCTTTTTTCTAATTCACTATCGGGTCCGGGTCCGGGTCTTATCTCACTTTCAGGTTAAACCCAGGTCTGGGTTCGGGTCCAGGTCCAACCTGCCAGCCCTGATATATATATATATATATATATTTTTTTTTTTTATTGTGTTTGTTTAACATCCTTCGCAACATCTAAGGTCATATGACGGAGGGGACCTACAGTTTTATGTAGGATCCGAACCACGGGTCACTACATAATCTGGGCGCAGAGGACTGTCTTCCATCCAACTACTACCCAGACCCAATGTCGCTTAACTTCGCTGATCTCCGGGAAGCGGTGTTACGACATTGGCCACGACGTTGGGTCTGGGTAGTAGTTGGATGGGAGACAGTATATATATATATATATATATAAGCAAACAACCACATATATATATGCGCCTCGGTGGTGTAGTGGTTAGCGTCGCTGACTACGAATCCATCGGCCCCGGGTTCGAGACCCAACGGCAGCCGGCTCACAGCAAAACCCAGCTGTTCATCCTTCCACACAATAAAAAAATAAAGTGGTTGGTAGATAAATGGGTACCCTAGGTGGCCTAGTGGTTAAGACGCTGGGCTGCTGATGGGGCGTGGTTCGGATTCCACGTTAAACTGTAGGTCTAAGGTGGAGTGAAAAGCTTGACCTTCGTCAGAATGAACAATTCGGGCGGAAGCTAACCAAAGGTTAAAAGGTATATATATATATATGTGAAAGGGAGAGAATCACCTGATAAAATAAAGGATTAACGCAGACTCTTAAGACACATCAAAGGATTATTTTTATGACTTGCAGAGGGCATGTCACTTTTATCATTTTAATAATAACTGGCTACTTTTACGTGACTATGCAAATCATATCAGGATTAACCTCACCCATCGAACCCACGTCTCTAAATAAATAGATTGGGTTGAATCCTGAAATAACCAGTTCATTTAAAACTTTCATTGACAAAAGGAAATTGCTAAAACCGCTTCGTATGTCTATATTTTTTTAATCGATAAAGTGTTGAAGTATAAAGTGTAGAAGCGTATTAGGTCCATGTAATGCTTTATATTGTATATATGATGGGACGAAATAAAAGCAAAAAACAAAAAAAATTCACTTTTAATTATTTGAAATTAAATACGTTTGTTTTTATCATAACTTTATAAATTCTGAGATGTCAGAGATCGGGGAGAGAGAGAGATCGGAGAGAGAGAGAGAGAGAGAGAGAGAGAGAGAGAAAAAAAAAGTTCATATATTAACGATTTTTACTGACGAGAAGTAGCCGAGCCTTACTTACACTGTGGTATTCACATATGTGTAAAGGAAGGCATTCATAAGGCCTATCTGAGTACTAAATATTTGAGTAACCATAATGTCGCAAAAAACCTGATATTGAAAACACTGAGACTAAAAAAATATAAAACTTAAATTGAAATCGGTATTGATATATATATATAAGTTTTTATATATATATATATACAGGGACGTAGCCAGAATTTCTTTTCGGGGGTGGCTAATATATATATATATCAGGTACAACAAGACTAGTTCATACAGTGTACAAACATTTAATATTCAGACTTTCGACATTTCTTATGTCATTTTCAGTGCTAAAATTATATATATATACTGTATATACAGGGTGGCGCAAAAATCAGGAACCATAGGCACATTTTAATAATTTGTGTTTTAATATGTGTTTTATTCTTTTCAGATTTGTTGTTGAACCTATGGCACAGAAATTGACAATAGATGAACGGGTGGAGACAGTTTTAATGTGTGCAAGGCGTGGTAACACACACCGATTAGTTGCTACTGCTTTTAATGACAAACACCCTGAGAGGCCGCCAGTTGTTCAAGCATCAGTTGGAAAACTGTTCACTCGCTTCAAAGAAACGGGAAGTGTTCATGATCGGCTGCGTAAAGGCCAGCCAAAAAGTTCAACCGATGCAGCAACATCACTAACGGTACTCAATCACCTCGAAAACAACCCACGTAAGTCCTTAAGAAAGTTATCCCAGGAAACGGGTGTCTCCAGAAGATCCATTCAACGAATTCTTACAACAAATCGTTTCCACCCCTACAAAGTCCAACTCGTTCAGGAACTGCACGGTGACGACACAGACCGTCGTGTAGAGTTCTGCCAGTGGTTTCTACAACATCGACAGCTTCAACGAAGGATCATGTTCAACGACGAAACGATATTTCACCTCAGCGGTCGTGTCACTAGGCATAATGCAGGCTATTGGGCCAATGAGAACCCCCACTGGATGGAGGAAGGACATGTGCAATTCGATCCACGAATGGTGTGGGCTGCGCTCTGGGGGGATCGGTTAATTGATCCGTACTTTTTCGACGGCAATGTAACAGGTGAAACATATCTGCATATGCTGCAAATATTTCTAATGCCTATACTGAACGACATTCCATTGGCAGAACGCGCGGAGATGTGGTTTCAGCAGGATGGTGCACCACTACATTTCGCAACCATCGTTCGGAGCTCTTTAGATGAAGCATTCCCAAGCAAGTGGATCGGACGGCGAGGGCCCGTCGAATGGTCACCTAGGTCTCCAGACCTCACGAGTCACGCCTCTTGACTTTTTCATGTGGGGCCATCTCAAGTCGGTAGTCTATGCTGATCGATCCAGTACCATACGTTCTCTAAAGGATAAAATCACATCTGAGTGTGCCAAAATCAGTA
Organism: Bathynomus jamesi; assembly: GCA_023014485.1. Lineage (NCBI taxonomy): Eukaryota > Metazoa > Arthropoda > Malacostraca > Isopoda > Cirolanidae > Bathynomus > Bathynomus jamesi. Next base: position 494,249 of record JAJOZX010000682.1, read on the forward strand.
CCAATGTGTTAACCCTTTCTTAAGGAATGTTCAGACATCATGCATTCAACACGTCAGAAAGTATCTCCAAGTGGAAGAACACCAATTCGAACATTTATTATAATTTAATAAAATGTGCCTATGTTTCCTGACTTTTGCGCCACCCTATATATATATATATATATATATATATATATATATATATATATATAATTAAAAACCAACTATGAATTTAAAACAAAATATAAAAATATTGACAAATCTCACAACGAAAATTAAAAATTACGACATATATAAAAGTTAATGCAATTAAAATATACAATATTATAAAATAAACATTGAAAGGAGGCTTATCTTTAAGCTAAAAGTAATTTATTTTATTTAGGCGAATATTATGAAAAAATTTAAAATTTAAAATATTATAAAATCTATAAAACCTTAAAAGGGAAAAGTCAAGTACAAGCTACTCAATCACAGACACAGCAAAGAATAAGAATTAATAAAAGTTGAAAGAATTTGTTAAAAAGCACTAACTTGGTTGGTTGGTTGGTAAAGGAAATTTTATTGAGTAATATTGAGGTTATGGAATGGGGTATGATGATTTACTGTCTATCCGGTTTATGCTTAAAAATGAGTATTGTTTCTAAGAGAGGTTATTGGCTTTAACAATTATTGAAAAGTTATTAGATTTAATTGGGTAGTCTAACTGATGGAAGTGGGAACATATATGCGATTGGGAGGGATTTGTAAGTCTATTATTAGTGCGGCTACGAATACCCTTATGTTAATCGATACGAATATGGAGTTGGCGTGCAGTCATGCCAACATACGACGATGCGCAATCGTCACATGTATATTTGTAAATATACAAGACTTTCAGGTCTACAGTAGGGAAGTTTAAAATATACACCCTTCTTCTGTACTGCAGTTACGACGATTTTAGTTTTATTAGAAATATTTTAAGTTCATGAATCTTTTTATTACATTGTCAATAAGTTTTGAAGGGAAACCATTACCAAGTAAAGACTTTTTAAGGAATTCCAACTCGGCACGAAGGAGATGGTAGTTGGAGCAAATCTCGTAATCTCGTATATGTTACAGGGAATCTGTGTACCTAGGGATTTCATGAAATCCCTAAAATGTTCAGGGATTTCGTGTCAGGTTAAGTCGTGATATTTTCGTTAAAACTAACGAAAATATCACGACTTAACTTAACCAATCGTGAAAGGCGCACAGTTGACCTAACCGGGCATTCAATGTATGTAAATAAGTAAAAACACATTCATAAATGTATTACAATAAATAAACAGGCACCCCATGTGCTCAAGGTACTTGGCATAGCGTACTTATTTATAATTTACTTATAATTTCGAAAAATGCATAGAAATATCCAAACTATTATTTATTTCGGGGGGGGGGGGCTGAAGCCCTCGTAGCTGCCCCCTGTGTACGTCCCTATATATATATATATATATATATATATATAAAATGTTGTGCATAATACCATTACGTAAGTTATATATTTATATAATATTTTATCGTTTGATATTAATTATATTAAATTCAAGACTAATGATCAACTTTATCACTTCCAAAGATCAATTTTTAATAAATTTTTCTTTTTTTACGTTATTTTTATATATATATATATTTTTTTTTTTACGTTAAATTTCCGTTAATTTTCAATTCCATGAACTTTTAAAACATAAAAAATGACGCATGCTTTTTCCGTTGGTCCAAGTGAAGAAACTTCATTATAACTGAACACAAATACAACTCCATAATTTGGGAAAATAAGTTTTAAATTGGGATTTTTTTTTGCAATTCCACGTAATAAAAGTGTTCCCTCAAGGTAAGTTACTTCAATACATGTTTATAATGGCAAAATTTCCAGATTTGGGATCCTAAGGGAAACTCGAGTTGAGTTACTTGCTGTTAGCTGACTAGGCCTGTCTCAATAGTGTGGTTCATTTACCCTTACCCAAGTTGGAACGTATTTATCTACCAATCAAAGGAAAGATAAAGAACTGGTTGAACTACGCGCCGCCGATCCCCGACGGTAATTGAATCCGGGCCGATGGATTCGTGGCCAGTGGTGTAATAAACTAATTTCAATGGTCTACAATTAAATATATTAAATGTAAAAATAATTTATATAAATGTTAGAAACTAAAAAGATCGAATTATAATCCATAATCATCAAAATAGAAAAAAGAAGATATGAACCGCGTCAGAGGAATAATGCCGTGAACCCGGGTCTGGAAAGTCGACCGTCTCCCACTGATTCTTTAACGAGTTGATTTATTTTTGTTCAAAATGTGGTGGTTTGTGAATTAAATTGTTTATTATTAGTGTGAAGTGTCTCTCCCTGCGATATATCGTCAAACACTATGTGTCTCATACTCGCTTTTTGGAGCTATTGAAGAATAGGGCCCCCAGCCTTCTTTAGTCAGCTTTATAAGGCTAACTAACGAAAATATCATGACCTAACCTAACCAATCGTCAAGGGCGTACAGTTAACCTAACGATTGGTTAGGTTAGGTCGTGATATTTTCGTTAGTTAGTCTTATAAGCCTAACTAAAGAAGGCTGGGGTCCCTATTCTTCAAAAGCTCCCGCTTTTCTAGCCCGTCATTATATTCGTTTTAATTACATACATAAATTAAATAGAAAAACTATTGTTATTTTGAAATTCCTTTCCATTCAAAATGTCCGGTTGCGTGACACGTGTTTCGAGTCTCGGTTCTCGGTCGCACCACTGCCAATAAATACGCCCCCAAAATGTTGTTGTTTTTTTCGTTTTCTTTAATGAATTTAGTGTAATTTATAATTAATTATTTGCAGTCATTTTTTAATGCTATGATAATCAATTTTATATATATATATATATAACCTTTAACCTTAACCTTTGGTTAGCTTCCGCCCGAATTATTATTCATTCTGACGAAGGTCAAGCTTTTCACTCCACCTTAGACCTACAGTTTAACGTGGAATCCGAACCACGCCCCATCAGCAGCCCAGCGTCTTAACCACTAAGCCACCTAGGGTACCCATTTATCTACCAACCACTTTCTTTATTGTGTGGAAGGATGAACAGCTGGGTTTTGCTGCGCGCCGGCTGCCGTCGGGTCTCGAACCCAGGGCCGATGGATTCGTAGTCAGCGACGCTAACCACTACACCACCGAGGCGCATATATATATATATATATATATATATATGTCGCATGAAGGCGATAATTAAAACATTTCGAGATGAATAAATCCCGAGAAAAACTGAAAATAGCAAAAAACAAACTTAGTTTTCCCTTTTACTAAATCACTATTAAGTTTGGATGAGCAAAGTTTTGCAGTGCAACGATGACACGAAAACTTAAAGGAAGAGTGTATATATATATATATATATATAATATATATATATATATACACCTTACCTTACCTTACAACCTTACAAAGCTTCCGCACGATGATTCCTCATTTCGCGAAGGACCTTTTATTTATATATATATATATATAATATGCGCCTCGGTGGTGTCGTGGTTAGCGTCGCTGACTACGAAGCCATCGGCCCCGGGTTCGAGACCCAACGGCAGCCGGCGCGCAGCAAAACCCAGCTGTTCATCCTTCCACACAATAAAGAAAGTGGATGGTAGATAAATGGGTACCCTGGGTGGCCTAGTGGTTAAGACGCTGGGCTGTTGATGAGGCGTGGTTCGGATTCTACGTTAAACTGTAGGTCTAAGGTGGAGTGAAAAGTTTGACCTTCGTCAGAATGAACAATTCGGGCAAAAGCTAACCAAAGGTTACCAAAGGTTACATATATATATATATATATATAAAGAAAAATAAAATAGTCGCTGGAAGTATTGATGGAGATTACGTTATATACAGGGAAGAGTTTATATATATATATATATATATATATATTGCACAGAAAAACCACGGACAGAATTAACTTTTTTTTAGTTGTATCGACGAGACCTCATAAATAGACAACCAACAACTTGAATCTTTTGCCAAAAAACTTAAGAAAGCTGATCTATAAAACTCACCAACTTGAATAATTTCAAGAAACAGCTGGACAAGGTCATATTCAAAGTCCCTGACAGCCATGCATGGCTAGCTACGAGGGCAGGAGGAGAGCGGAAACCAATTCCCTTCTCCATCAAATCCCATAAATGAGGCAGGATGTTGCAGAAGGGTCAATCGCAGGTGGATCCTGAATTGTCATTCAAAACCTTATATACTATATATATATATATATATATATATATATATATATATAGTGTGTGTATATATATATATATATATATGAAAGGTTTTCAATATATGCAGATTAAATTCCCCAATTTATTTTAGGACGTTAGACAATCTCGATATGTGCATCACTTGTAGCTCGACACCCATCAAATCGGTACTCTTCTTCCCAAGCGTTGTCAGCATGTCAGGGATGACGGGTGTTAACTACAGCAACAAATTTTCATTCTTCTCGTGGTAAACAATGTATCACGTAGCTCCATAGAAAGAAATCTAACGGAGATAGTTCACGTGACCTTGGGGACCAGATAATGGGGCGATCTTTTCCAATCCAGAAGTTTGAGAATCATCCGTCCACATACGTACGTTGTTGTAGTTGTTGTTACTAAGTTTTACGTTCTGCGTCCAAATGAAGGTACTGTGACGAGCAGTAACGCCACCTTTCGGAAAAAATAAATCCCCTTTAAACAAAAGAACCCTAGTTTCGATCAGAAGCTCCTCCGGAAGACAGAGCCTTTATAGCTGCTCCTCGGATAGGTGAAAGACTCCAGTTCCAACTCCAAAAGGACTGGGTCGAGCCAAATACATTATGTGCAGCGACTTCGCTACTGCACCCGCCAATCCAGTTCTTAAACTGGCTTCGCACAGTTCATGGCTGGATTGAGTTGTTATAGGGTTTTTCGTTCTCAGGGGTTTTCACTATCCCGGTTTTCCTGGACAAAATCGGGCATAATGATGATAAAGTCTTAAAATGTTCAAGTATTAAATAAATCTAGATTAGTTAGATTTAGGTCGAGTTTCAAACATTGCAGAACTATCCCGGTTTTCCGGGACAAAATCGGGCATAATGATGATAAAGTCTTAAAATGTTCAAGTATTAAATAAATCTAGATTAGTTAGATCTAGGCCGAGTTTCAAACATTGCAGAAACATACTCGAAAATACGATTATGTAGCCTAGGTGGCTATGCCTACAATGCTAATTTGCAGCTTTGCACTTTAACAAAAATAAATTATATTAAAATGTAATTTATACAAACACACCTTTTATATACTTCTATCTAATTTTTAGTAAAAAAAAATATCAACAGCAAAAGGTGTACCACTGAATTGAAAATAATAACCGAAATTAAAATCCACTGAAACGCAAAAAGTTCGATTCAAGGAAATCAAACAACTGGCTTTCAGTCCGAGTCAATCATCAAAAATACCGATCATATTGCACATGAACATCATACAGGCCTCTTATAGGCACTACTCAAGTTGTACAACGCAACGCGATTCGTGTTATTATAAACTTGTCATCATAGTCTTTATGTTTGTATTTTCTAGATACAGTATTAAATTAACGTAAAACTATTTGAAATAACGTTTTTAGAATACTTTGTAAAACCCGAGAAATCCCGGGATTTACTGCGTTTGTCTTGGGATTTAAGGTTAGCACTTTCCGCCCGGGATCCCGGGATCCCGGTTTAGAAACCCTAATTTATTATATTGTTAACGATATTAATAATAATTATCATTGAAGATGGTCCCTTTATTATATTTTCTTTCTCCAATTTTGGCTTCGTCGATTTCGACAACTACACCAGGTCCACCAATTTTTCGAATTGATTGATGATTAATGCACCACTCCATTGTTACTTCACGGCAATAACTCAGCCAATCCGCAACTGTTTCTCTAGATGTTGTAACATCAGTAGATGTTTCACGAATAATACGATCATAATTTGTATCACCAACGGCGAACATGTACATAATTATCAGAATACGATCCATGGAGATATTACAATTATAAAACCAAGAGTTCTTTCAAAGGACCTAACCTAACCTAACCTAACCCACCCAATTAAACAAAAAGCACCAATTTTTTAATAAAATATACAGGGTGTTTGAAAACTTTCTGTACAAATTGTAATGGGGGATAGGCAACACCAAGACAAACCCTTTTCGTCTATAAATGTATGTCCGCTGACGTCACCATTCGGCGCGAGAGGGCGCCGCTGCAATTGGCTAAAAGGTGAAGTGGGCTAGACTCGCGCTTGCCGCGGGCATTCTTAAATCGGGCGTAGTACGCGTAACATGTTTATTTAAAGAAGGCATGTTTATTTAAAGAAGGTGCTGAAAGTTGCGACCGGTAGCATCAATGCATGCCCGACAGCGTCGAAGCATTGACCGACGTACACGTCGAAAGATTCCCGGCACTTCGGGAACAGTTCCAGCGGCGACAGCGATTCTTGCTACGAGGTCTTCTTCTGAGTAAATGGGAGTCTCGTACACGAAGTTCTTCATGTGTCCCCACAGGAAGAAATCGAGGCATGTTAAATCGGGCGATCTCGGTGGCCAGGCTACGGGCCCACCCCGGCCTATCCATCGGTCCCCAAAAGTGGCTTCAGATAATCCCGCACATCGTTGCTGGAGTGTGATGGGGCCCCGTCGTGTTGAAACCACATTCGTCTACGAATAGCCACGGGAACATCTTCCAGCAGTTCCGGCAACGTTTCTTCAAGAAATATCCGATAAACCCGCCCGTCGAGTCGGGCAGGCAGCAGGTACGGCCCAATCAACTTGCCATGGACGATACCCGCCCAAACATTAACGGCGAACCGTTCTTGATAAGCATGCACCCGTGTAGCATTTAGATTTGCGTGCGCCCACACGTGAGAATTGTGCATGTTAAACACACCCTCACGTGTGAAACAGGCCTCATCTGAGAACAGCACATAAGCCGGAAAATTAGGCTGCACCGCTGTCTGCTGCAGAAACCAGCGTGCGAATTCCACACGAAGAGGGTAATCCCGAGGTTGGGACTCTCTGACGATGAAACGGATGTAACTGCTGCTCGTGCAACACTCTCCAGACCAGGTCGTGGTTCACACCGAGGATACGTGCAACACCTCGCGTGCTTGCGCTTGGATTGTCCTCAAATCGCCGTAGGATTTCTTCTTCCATGTCAGGAGTGCGCACGTTTCTCTCCCGACCAGTGTCATGCATGTTTGCATGGAATGTTCCAGTTTCTCGCAGTCACCGATGCAAATGCGCAAACGTTTGGTGGTTTGGCACACGTCTGTTTGGGAAGCGCTGTGGTACAACCTCACAGCAGCTCTTCCGTTTCCATTGGCAGCCCCATACACCATATGCATGTCAGCCATCTCAGCAGTCGTGAAGCGCTCCATGTTACGCGTACTACGTCCGATTTAAGAATGCCCGCGGCAAGCACGAGTCTAGCCCACTTCACCTTTTAGCCAATTGCAGCGGCGCCCTCTCGCGCCGAATGGTGACGTCAGCGGACATACACTTATAGACGAAAAGGGTTTGTCTTGGTGTTGCCTATCCCCCATTACAATTTGTACAGAAAGTTTTCAAACACCCTGTATATATATATATACAGGCTATTTAAAATGATTCATCCGATTTCAACTGAGAATACTTCCGTACCTATCAACCATGCATCAACTGGGCATACACCACATGAAAGAGGAATCCTCCAAGTTTTACAAGATCACCGCGAGAGGGCTCCAAAGTCACGCCGTGGCCTAGCCTAGCAATAAACAGTCAGTGTGAAAATGGCGTCCGCACAGCAGAAGGCGTTTTGTGTGTTGCAGTTTTCGAGCTGTAAATCGGTAGTCACAGTGCAGCGTGAGTTTCGTCGACGTTACAGAACAGATCCACCGGATGCTCAGAGCATCCGGTGGATCTGTTCTGTAACGTCGACGAAACTCACGCTGCACTGTCGAGCTGTAAATCGGTAGTCACAGTGTAGCGTGAGTTTCGTCGACGTTACAGAACAGATCCACCGGATGCTCAGAGCATCCGGTGGATCTGTTATGTAACGTCAACGAAACTCACGCTGCACTGTGACTACCGATTTACAGCTCGAAAACTGCAACACAAAACGCCTTCTGCTGTGCGGACGCCATTTTCACACTGAATGTTTATTGCTAGGCTAGGCCACGGCGTGACTTTGGAGCCCTCTCGCGGTGATCTTGTAAAACTCGGAGGATTCCTCTTTCATGTGGTGTATGCCCAGTTGATGCACGTTGATAGGTACGGAAGTATTCTCAGTTGAAATCGGATGAATCAATTTGAATAGCCCTGTGTGTATATATATATATATATATATATATATATATATATATATATATATATGATATTATTTTTTAATAAAAAAATGTAGGGGCAATACGGAACTGTAGCCCAAGTTTCATATAGTATTAAGTGTAATTAATTTAATTTTATTAATAATATTCAATTATTATTTTTAGATCGTACTACTATATTTCATTGAATTTGTGCAGATTTAGAAAAATAATTCAGTTTACCCTTTAAAAGGTTTTCTATGAATATAAACTTAAAAAGAAAGAGATTTAAAGGGACACGTCAATATATATTTTGCATGATGTTAATGATGCGTATGCAAAATATATATTAACGTGTCCCTTTAAATCTTTCTTTTGAACATTATTTTTTAAAACGAAAAATTGTATTGAATTTCATCTCTCTCTCTTCTCTCTCTCTCTCTCTCTCTTCACCTATTCTTTGTTGTGAATACACGCGTTTATCGAGTATCAAGACAGCGTGGGAAAACGGTCACCCTCTCAAAAATAGATAAGTGCTTTGCTTTTTATTTGTATTTCTTTTTACTTAACTATCGTAAATTGCATTAAAAACAGACAAAATATGGCAGGGCCAGGTAAGCTGAAAGCCCACTGTGTTAAATATAAAGTTCAACATTGGTGTGTTGACTTTCCTGAAGGTAATTTCAGCGACATTACAACTTTGAGTACCTATATGTTTGTTTTGTAGACAAAGAAAACCATGAAAATAAAGTTAAAGACCTAAGGAAATTCTAAAAAATCTTGAAGCTCGGATTGTGGCACTGGAAATCCAAATCAGTAGACAAATCCAGAGTGAAAACCCATCTTTGGATATAAATTAATTCTGAGGTTGAACGTTTAGAACCAAAGCATGGCCCGTTCGGAAACTACAATGAGTATTCCGGAAAGTAGGACTGTTAGAAAATCTAGAAGAGGAAGAGCCATTGTTGTCCCAAGGCGATATGATGACTAAGCTGATTGATGCAGCATTGCTTTTATATATTAAGTTAAGGTGTGTGTATATATCCATCTCATAATTGTAAGGTTAGTGAAAAATTCACTTAATTTAGAGCTAGCATTTTTGGGCGCTTGTGGCATCATTGTTTGGGCACTCTTGTGGCATCATTTTGTGGGGGGGCACTGCGCGTCCTTCCTACTCGTTTTGTTGAATGCGGCACTTACAGGGCGTGGTCTTATAGAGAGCTCTCTTGCAATTCAGCTTGGTTGTTTAGATACAAGATTGTTGCATCGTGCAATGGTGCAGGTTGTGTTGTTGTTGCAAAGTTTAGAAAGAAGACCATAAATAGTACCCCTTTTGTTTTCTATCTTAATTTTATGCAACTGAGGCCTAAGGTAGGCCCACATCGAGTCAGCAACCCTGAGGTAGGACCTAATAGGACCTCCAAGTCCGTAAGTTTTATTCTAGCTTAACTTGGGCTGTAGGTTAAACTGGCCCTTCAGAGCTTGGCCGTTCAGGGCTCAGCTGGGATTCTGAACCCAATAAAATAAAATATAACAAGGTTCAAAGGTGCTCTTAGATTTATAATGAAAAATGAAGAGAATCTTCGAAGAGAATCTCTAGCCAGGAAATTAGGCAATAGCAATACTTCCAGTAGGGAATTTTGGAAGGAAGTTAATAAAATTAACAATAGTAATCTTACCTTCCCAAATGTAATAGAGGGTGTACATGGTGCAAAAAACATTGCAGAAGAAAAATCATTATGAAACCCTATTTAATTGTCTCGGGGAGGATAGACTAAATATATGCCTAAATTTAGAACGGCCTGAGAAACTACTAATTAATGACTCAGAAATCTGCCAGGCTATTCATAAGTTAGATGATGATAAAAGTTGTGGCCTAGATGGCATACAAGCAGAACATTTTAAATGTTGTAGCTCTCGTATAATACCTATGCTTGCAATGTGTTTCACAAGCTGTATGATACATGGGTACTTGCCACAGTCCATTTTGTCAGTTGTATTGTTGCCAGTTGTTAAAAATAAGGGTGCTAGTATCTGTGATAAGAATAATTATAGGCCAATAGCACTTGCCAGTATACTTTCTAAAGTGTTAGACTATGTCATTTATAATAGGATAAGCAGTGGTGTAGTGCTGTGGGAACGCGTAGGAACGGCGTTCCCTTACTTTTTTTGGTAGACGGAACGGCGTTCCCTCACTATTTCAAATAAATCCGAACTTACAAATCTCTAACGTCATGAAATTTTAATTCCCACCCCCCTAGAAGAAATATGAGAAAGAATCATTAACTGTTTCATTTCTTTTAGTTTCGGCTGAGGCAATGCTAGCCTATAAAGATCTGGTGAAACAGTCACCACGGCGTACCAGTTGTTAACTTTTTTTTAGTTAATCATTCCAGTTGTTAGCTATTTTTATTGATCGTACTGGATGTCGTATATCTAATGACACTGGAAATACTGCATCTTCAACCTTGGAATATATCCTAATATCCAGTGCATATGACCTCAAAATATCCCTGAAATTGGTCAGATTTCAAAAGATTTCCCGGGGGGCTTACAGTGCCCCCGGACCCCCAGCTGTATGGGCTCGCCGCGCTCGCCATTGTCCCCCCCGCATCTGAGTAACACTTTCAAAATGCGTTCCCTCACTTCTTTATTTAGCACTACACCACTGAGGATAAGTACTTACTTGCAGACTTATGACAATCAATTTGGCTTTAGAGTGAAAAATGGTACTGACATGTGTATTTGTATGCTAAAGGAAGCCGTCCTTAAGTACAAGATGTCAAACAGCAATGTATATTCCTGTTTTTTGGATGCATCAAAAGCATTTGATAGAGTTAACCATCACAAACTTTTCAAGAAACTCTTGTGTCGAGGGGTACCTAAATATATACTTAGGATACTTGCATTCTGGTATAGAGAGCAGACCATGTTTGTGAGATGGAAAAGCACTGTATCACCAGGTTTTAAGGTAACTAATGGTGTTAGGCAAGGAGGTATATTATCACCCAATCTTTTCTGTATATACATGGATGACCTTACCAATGAAATAAAAACTGCACGTACTGGCTGTGTCATTGGAAAGGAAAAAATGAATCATTTAATGTATGCTGATGACCTTGTTCTTCTGTCACCCTCTCCCCATGGGCTGAGAGTACTATTAGAGGTATGTGAACAATATGGTATAGAAAATGACATCACCTATGATATAATGGGGCAAAGAGTTTTATTTTGATTTTTAGGTGTAATCTACTGAAGCATGTATCATGTGGGTCTTTTGAAATGAATGGTCAGACTATACCTGTCAACAGAGATGGGCAGTATATTGTATCTTAAGATACAAAAAGTATCTTAAGATACAAGATACGTATCTTAGATACTTTATTTTTGGAGGATCTTGAGAAGTATCTAAGATACATTTTGTCATGTAGCTTGTATCCCGGGATACACTTTCAAAGATACTTTCATAAGATACTTTTTAAATAGAGACGCTAATAACTATTCATGAAATATGATCATATCTGACGCACGTTGAAGCAGGCCGGCGATTGCTGTTACATGTTTGTACATTAGGGTGGCCCACTTTTCAATATTTTTTGAAAAGTATAGGTGATCTTAGTTTTTCCCATTATTTGGCACTATACTAGCACATTGGTACCATTTTTACAAAAATTGATCAATATTTAGGGGTCTCGCATCGACCTTGAAATTACTAGTTTTTTTTTTTAAATGCGTACTTTTTAACTTTTTACTGAATCAAGATAAATCATTAAGTAGGGATGTTTTCTGAATCCTCTTAATGAGAGAAGTCGTTTGGTGTGCCTGCCAATGTCATACGACTAACGGTTTAAAGGTTGTGCCTGTATACAGGTAATACCAATGTGCTAGTACAGTATAGTGCCAAATAATGGGAAAAACCACGATCACCTATACTTTTCAAAAAAATGAGTCACCATACCCGGGCGGAATGTATAATGTATATAGGTAATTAGAAAATGCACTATGCCTGTGCCAGGTACCTAACCTATTTCTTTTTTGCAAATCATAACATTTTGAAATTCTGTCTGAGTTCCTCATCCTTTGTCATGGACAAATCGATGGCAACCATAACTGGAAGAACTCTTGAAGCTACAAATAGAGAGTCATCAAAAGGAAAGGCGAAAATAACATCGCTACCTTCTCTAAGATCGGCCTCGGAAATTTTTTTAGTTGGCCAACCGTCGTCCTCCATCAGTGGTAGCAAATTGCCAACAACACGGCAGGTTTTGCAATACCTCTTCAGTGTTATCCAGTACACTGCTAACAGGAAAGACGCATTCAAAGAAACCGTAAACAACGTCTTAAAGTTTTGGAACATGGCCCGCATTAAAACAATCACAAAGCTCAACTGCGAACGGAAGCTAGAGGCATTGTGGAAAGAGTGGCACTTACTCCAAAAGAGCAGAAAACGAGAAACTGACGCCGGAGGAAAACGGCAGAAGTTTTCGGACAGTGTGGACAAGCTGTGGGATATCGGAGCATCTGACGCTGTCGAAGATATAAAGAAGAATCGACTGCTGTCCGACAAGGACAAGAAAGAAGACATTGACTTCTACCTCGATCAACGTGGTCCTCGGGTGGCAACGATGAGCGGGAACGATAAAGTTTTCGCTGTAAAAAGAAAGCTACAGGAAGGAAGAAAACGTCCTCGCCAGGAGCAGCAAACCTCAAAGTGTGCATACGAAACCGGAGATGAGGCCATGGAGAATGATGATACTGGCATGTCAGGAGAGTCGGAGACAGAACTAGCGTTCCCCCTGCCGAAAGAGCCAAGTGTGTATGTCAATCTTCCTCGCCGCATCCTTAATGCACTTGCTGTCATGGAAGTGGCTGATCGTTTCCGCATGTCCAATAATCAGGTGCGTATTGTGTATAGTATTCATCGATAGCGTCAGTTTTAAAGTGTCCCGTAACCCACATGTATTCTTGACAGTTTCCTTTCCACTTTCCATTCTCTACATAGGTAGTAAGCATTGTGGCTGCTATCACACGTTCGGCGGATCCACCAGCAGACCTCAATCAGTTCAGCATCTCGAAAGAAACGGCTCGCCGGGGAAGAGTGTCACATCGCCGTGAAGTGGCGACGGCTGTGAAGGACTCCTTCACGCCACCGAGGCACACTGTTGTCCACTGGGATGGCAAAATGGTCAAGGTCAGTTGATTAAGTTTTCATAGCTATCAATTTAGTAATGAGATTCATGAAGCATAATGTCAATTAAAAAGAGAACTGAATGTGAACAAAAATAGGTTACTTTACAACCATGAAATTGAAATATATGGCATGTGTTTCAGAACTTCCTTGGAACGGCGGAGCACCGCCAAGCAATTCTCATCTCCGGGGCTCCTCATTGCACAGAAGGAAAGTTGGTGTCAGTCCCAGCTGTTGCTGACGGCACCGGACTGTCGCAGGCGCGGGCAACCATACATGCTCTCGAAGATTGGGGATGTGAGGAGAGCGTCATCGGACTCTGCTTCGACACCACTTCCACCAACACGGGGAGGGTGCAGGGTGCAGTTGTCCGACTGGAAAACATGCTCGGGCGACCGCTACTCCAGCTGGGATGCCGTCATCACGTCCTAGAGCTTATCGTGGGGGCAGTAGCCGTCACCCTGCTCGGAAGGACTACGGCACCAACTGATCCTTTGTTTCAGCAGTTGAAGAGAAGGTTAGTTCATTTTTTGTGCAAGGTAAAGTTAGGACACACATGATATTCCACTAGTTTATAAAACAGCAAGCCAAACCGGAACTTCAGAGTTTTCTCACACAATTTTCTTGTTTATTATTTTTGAAGATGGGACGAGCTCGATCTCTCGACCTACTGCAAGCTGCAGGTCGAGAATCTGGCGGAGAGTACGTGGCTAATAGAACTCCGGGACGCGGCGGTCAGCTTCCTCAGCACAGCTTCTGGTTTCGTCAGAGACGATTACCGGGAAGTGGCAGAGATCACGCTCCTGGTACTCGGGACACAACCACGCCGTGGCATTCACCTCATGCGCCCAGGAGCCTACCACCACACAAGATGGATGGCTAAAGTTAGTATTTTCAAACAAAAATAATCTAGAGATAAGTTTAAATGTTATTCAAAGATAAACATTTCATTATAACGCAAACAAAGTAATTGGTAACAATAAACCTGTCTTACTTACAATGGTGCCTATTCTGTTTCAGGTCATCTACTACACAAAACTGCTGATGTTCAGTAGGCAGCTGGAGCCCAACGCCGAGCTGGTCGACAAACTGCACAGGATCGTGGTGTTCATCGCTCTTCTGTACGTACCAGCTTGGTTGGCGGCCCCTGTAACAGCTGATGCGCCGTTGAATGACCTGGTACTATACCAGCGTTTTCTGAGGTATAGGGCAGTGGACCTCGAGGTGGCAGAAGCGTCACTGGCAGTGATGAGGCGGCACTTCTGGTATCTGAGGCCTCAGACCGTCATCTTCGCTCTATGCAGCAACAAGGTGGATGGCACTGTGAAGCAACAGATGGCAGAGAAGCTGTCCCACCCCCCTGTACCCAAAGACTTCACATACGAGAACGTCTCAGTCGACGAGATGACGCTACTCCCCGACCTGATCGACGAGTCCTCCTGGTTCTTATTTGCAGGTCTGAAGATGTATGGGTCTTCGTGGCTCACCCTGCCAACTGATAAGTGGGACGAGAACGAGGACTTTTGTCGTCTGAAGGATGTGATCTCTAATCTTCAGGTCACCAATGGCGTCGCTGAAAGAGGAGTCCAACTGATACAAGACTATGCGAACACGGTCACAAAGGACGAGGCACAGCTGCAGGATCTTCTGCAAGTGGTGGAAAAGAACCGGAAAGAGCTCGGCGACTTCAAGAAGTCATCACTCGCCACGATGACATAGCACAGAGGGACAACGTTGCAGCCAGTGACGTGTGATAGTGGTCAATACAATGCAAAAGTGATTGTTTAAGTTATTGTTTCTTTCTTCCTTATTTGTCTGCTATTTGCTGATTTTTTGAAAAGTATAGGTGATCGTGGTTTTTCCCATTATTTGGCACTATACTAGCACATTGGTATTACCTGTATACAGGCACAACTTTTAAACCGTTAGTCGTATGACATTGGAAGGCACACCAAACGACTTCTCTCATCAAGAGGATTCAGAAAACATCCCTACTTAATGATTTATCTTGATTCGGTAAAAAGTTAAAAAGTAAGCATTTAAAAAAAAAACTCGTAATTTCAAGGTCGATGCGAGACCCCTAAATATTGATCAATTTTTGTAAAAATGGTACCAATGTGCTAGTATAGTGCCAAATAATGGGAAAAACTACGATAACCTATACTTTTAAAAAAAATTGAAAAGTGGGCCACCCTATTGTACATGAATACTACCGTTGCGCTGCGCGCACAGTCTCGGCACAGACGTACTCAGGTTTCATCTTGTATCCCGTGGTTTTAATATGTTTTAACATGATTAAAAATCAGGAATTATACATATATTTGCTTATTCCTGCAAATGTATTTATTATGAGGAAAACTTTATTTTTTCTTCGTGAGTAGGTAACTGAGCATACCTGTATTAACAATTTATTTGAAATACATAAATTGAAAAAGTGTGGTTTAGTTTATTTTTCCATACCTAAAAATTTTCAGGATTATTTATACATATTTACTTTGTGCTTTCCTTTTAGTTATATCACTATATGAATACTGAGATATGAAGTCCCATTGATTTGGCATTTATTTATATCCAGAAAATATAATAATAAACAATTGAATGAGACAACTCGTGCGCTCATGGCTCACCAGGTGAAACTAAACTCAAATAATTATTCTTTCAAAAGTATCTTGTATCTTAAAAATGTATCTTGTATCTGTAACTTGTATCTGTATCTTGAAGATACAGTTTTTTCGAGTATCTTGTATCTGTATCTCAGATACATTTTTGTTGGGTATCTTGTATCTGTATCTCAGATACAATTTCCAAGTATCTTGCCCATCTCTGCCTGTCAAAGCACATGTAAATACTTAGGTCATGTAATTACTCACGAGCTGCGAGATGAACTTGATATTGAGAGGCAACGTAAAAAGCTGTACGTACAAGGTAACATGCTAGTAAGGAAATTTGGTATGTGTTCAGAATCAGTTAAAATTTATCTTTTCAGAACTTACTGTACTGCACTGTATACATCCCATCTGTGGTGGAATTATACAAAAACTGCTATGAATAAACTATCTGTTGCTTATAATAATATTTTTCGTATGCTATGTAGGGAACCAAAATGGTGCAGTGCCAGTTTTATGTTTACTACGCGTAACCTACCTACCAGCCAAATGTTAACCGGAAGAATATATATAATTTCATTACTAGGGTCCAAAACAGCTCTAATGTGTTAATGTACAATGTCCTGTTTTCAGATACTGTGTACCTCGGTGCTGGTTAAGTGTGCGGTCTACCTAGCTTTTAGTTAGCCTTATAAGGCTGACTAACGAAAATATCACGACTTAACCTAACCAATCGTTAGGTCAACTGTACGCCCTTGACGATTGGTTAGGTTAAGTCGTGATAGTTTCATTAGTTAGCCTTATAAGGCTAACTAAAAGCTAGGTAGACCGCACACTTAACCAGCACCGTGTACCTCTCACCTACGTGGCAGTCTTGGTTCAGACAACTGCTGGTTTATAATACCTTATTTTTGTAATGTAGCAAAGATTATATATGCATATTAAGTTGTTTATAATAAGTGTTATAGCAAGTGGTTATGTTATAATAAGTGTTATAACAAGTGGCTATGTTATAATAAGTGTTAGAGCAAGTGGCTATGTTATAATAAATGTTATAAGTGTTATAAGATATCTCAGGTAATAACAATATACATAAAATTGTCAGATAATTAATCAAATAGTATGCCAGTATGCTAGGTTAAGTGGCTGTGTTGGCCTTATTTTTATATTATTTTTGTATTAAGTTCAATGCATAAGTAAGATTGTACTTGTATGTTAGGTTAAGTGGCTATGGATTGTGAATGATCCGCAATAATGATGTTTTGTTTTGTTTTTTGTTTGTTTGTTAATCCTACTTCGTCAGTAGTTAATCCTACTCCCCCAGTAGTTAATCTACTAATCAAGCTCCCCTCTTAACATTAATTAATTTACCTGCTTCGGTAAATGACTCAGGTCATATACAAGAAACAACAACTTAAAATCTCTTAAAATTGTAATATTCATTGCTAGGTCAATTAGAAACAAACTAATGGAATTTATAGCGCTAGTCAAAACTGAGAACTTTGATATCATAGGAATAACTGGTTCCTGGATTCATTTTGAATCAAGGGACTTTGTAGGAAAATTTGAAATGGTAGATTACAAACTGTTTCACAAAGATAGGAATGGAAGGGAAGGAGGCGGAGTATTTGTATATGAACGTGACTTTCTGCACCCGGTAAACAGTAATACTGTATCTGTTCATGAAATGCTGGGAAGTGAACTAAATTTGAATAATAAAATAGTGCATCTATGATATTTCTAGTATGTAGGCCACCTTACTACCCCGTCGATAAGATATAAACTTCTACAACCAATTAAGCAGATTAATGAATAATAAGGTTAGTGTAATTTTTGGTGATTTTAACTGCGGTAATACGTATAAACTGAGAAAACTAAACGGCTCAAAACTGTTGGAATTTGCAGATGATAATTTATTAAGTTAATGAGTTGACGGTCCTACTAGGTGTAATAGTAAACAAGATCTCATATTCACGAGCGAAGATGACCTAGTCTCTAACCTGACTATTGGTGAAACTCTGAGTAACAGCGATTACAATTTGATGAGGTTTGACAGCAGGGTTCCAATTAGTACTCGAGAAAAGACGCACAAAAGGTTGCATTTCTCCAGAGCAAATTTTGAAAGCTTCCGAAGTAGTTTAAACACTCTTGAAGTTCTAATAAGCGAGGATTAGGCTTGCCAACTTTCAGAAGTACAATTCCGGGAGAATGTTAGTTGCCTCTCTATATAAATTAATATATTGATTAAGCGGTTGCCATGGTAAATCAAAATAAAATAGATAACTGGAGAGGAAAAGTCTGTAACAGTAGTGAACCAAGTGACCAGCAACCTAATAGATGAGTGAGTGACGAGTGACGAAGATTGTGGAGCTTGGAAGCCCAGAACAAGGCTTCCACGAGCGAATATTATTTTTCCCTGAATTTATTTCAGAATCATCCTAAATTTATCATATTACTCTAAAAATTATATCATGAATATAAATGTTACAAAACTTGTTATTATGGATATTTGATGTTTGAACAGTTTGAGGGAGCTCCCTGAGAAGACAAAATACATATCATCTATCAATATTACTAATATTATATTATCGTATACGAAGTGGCTATGTTACCGGCGCGCCGGAATTGAATGGTGTTCGTCGGTGATTCAGGCATGCTCAAAGACAACTGGAAGTTCAGAATCACGTTTGACACAACGTGTCCCTTAAACAATTGCCCAACTTTAGTCTCTAATGTTGTATGAAATCCAGTTTTAGGTGTATTACTAACATATTTACTGTCAAATATGTTACAACGAAGGATGCATGACCTGTGTTGTCCCGATTCTGAGCAAGACACGGTTGCTCACTGAGCAAATTTGTACATTTGTAAGTCCCTATGAGTAACATATTCTAATCACATGAAATTCGTGTTTTTTTTTAAATTAAACATAAAATAACAAAGAAATAACTGATTTTAGGCTGATTAAAAAATCTTACTTTACTGCACGTGTCCATTTCTATCCAAAATACTGAAAAGTCCTCTATTTCTACGTAACAATGCACCTATCTCTCAACAGAACACCTCGCCGAATTATCAATAGGGCGATGTGACTGCGATGTAACTACGAGCCAATAACATGCAACACTGCAGCGGGCAGCAGGCAGCAATATGTATCAGAATTCGATACAGTGTTCAAACGGGTACCAAACGCATTAAAGACTAGTTGGCGTACGCGCAACATGAACAATATCTGTTGCATCAGACTGCGACATTACATGCAAAAACAACATGTACTTGTATTTTTTTCTTAATGGCATTTGATTATACGTTAAATTTATGTATAATTTATCAATATTTATTTACTACTTCCTGCTGATACTGCGATTACCCTAAAATATGAGTAAAATACCCTAAAATATGAGTAGAATACCTTAAAATATACTTGATTACCCTAGATTTTGTGAAATGGTAAAGATGGTCCGATTACCCTAAAATTGGGTATTTTATTCTAAAGTTGAAGCACTGGCCCAGAATGAAACACGTCTGGTTTTGGTTCTGGCGTCTCAGTCAAGTTCCGAACTTCAAATGACAGTGCCCAGTAAACATTGTTTTTTTTTGCAAGTTACATTTAGGAGCATATAAAAACATTAATTTAATTATTGTGTTTTATTTACAAGCAGATTTTTTTTTTTTTTTAAGAATCTGGGAGATTAAGTAAGCGTTCTGTGGGCCGGGAGAATATACACAATTCCGGGAGACTCCCGGCGAATCCGGGAGGGTTGGCAAGTCTAGCGAGGATATCAATGTTACCTGACTTTATCAATTTAGGGATCAGTTTAGAATATTACACGACACTTTTATACCCACTAAAATAGTTTCTTCCTTGTCAACCAAGACGCCGAAATAGTTTAACAATGAAATTAGCAATGCTATTGCGGAAAGAAATAGAGCCTACAAAATACTTAAGTCACATTTTTACTAGCAGAGAACCCGCCCTTCGTGCAGGTAGCAAAAATACCACGCCCTACGGGCTTAGGAAACTGCGAAAAATGCTCTGTTTGAATTGGTCCACAATTAACCCACCCCTTATTTCTCCAGTCTAACTATAGAGTAGATCAAGTCTAGCCTAGAGGGGTCAGCCTAGAGATTCCGGAAATGGTCCAGAGCGGGCAGATAAATTGAGGTCCACAGTAGGATTCCTCACAAGATTAGGTTAGGGCAATCTACCTTCACCTTTGTTAAGCTATGAGTTGATGCTGGGTCTTAGGCACAATGTAGGCCTAACTTGTCTGACCCAGCTTAATTTAATGTTCTTAACTGTTGGTGTAAAAACTCATATTAGTCACTTACTTTTAGTTATTACAGTCTCTCCCTTCTCCGGTTGTCTCATTCGAGAGCGTACTTTGCTGGTACGTCCTCTCGCCCCGTTCTTCGTTTTCGTTCTCCCTTTGTTCTCCTCTTCGCGGGGCTTCTTGTACCAGCGTTGTCTTGGTTTATTCCTCGGTTGGTTGAGCGGTAATGTATCTCCATTACCGAGCACGCTCCTCCCACACAGTATATAAATACTAGTGTGGAGAATAACTCTGGTGAGCAACCAATTGGTTTCATCCACCCAGTTATTGACATAAAAGGAATTTAATGATTGTTAGATTAACTACCTACCTACTCAGTGAACCATTTTCGTTACCTCCCAACTACCCACTCATCAGTTTTCCATATACTGGGGGCCCCGGGAGATAAAAATTTTGGTGTCATTGTCACCAATTTTTGTCTGAGTGTAGACTAGCTAACTATTTAACTGTAAATGCCTGTTAATCTGATTAACAGTGCCTATCCTCACCTTCTCATGGAGAAGGTGTAGCATTTAATTAGAAGAGAAAATATACATCCATAGGATGAAACTGTCTATGGTCTTTACCATAAGAAAAGAAAAAATGAAAGTTAGAAGATAAAATTACAATTCCCCAGCATCTATTTTTTGTTGTAAAAATAGTCGCGCCTTTAATGCTGTTTGTCGCTGAGGTCTTGTGTCTGTCAATGTTGTAGTAGGATGCGTTACCACTCCTACTGTCAAAGGAATAGTTACTGGAAGTTCAGTGTCTCCAGTTGTTACTGTCAGTGGAGAAGGTTCTCCAAAGTCCATTGTTTTGGGTCCAGACTCTAAAGGGTACAAAAGAGAAATGTCTCTTGTTGTGTCACCCGTTGAAGTCCTTAATTTGACCACTCTTGTTACCCCGTCTGCCCCTGGTCTGAGTTCTGAAACTCTAGCCAGAGGCCAGTATTGTCTTGGAGTACTGTCATGTATGAGAACAAGGTCCCCTACCTTAATTGTGTCAGACCAATCCTTCTTAGTCATTTGTTTATGTCTCTCCCTTAGACCCATCAAGTACTCAGTTTTCCACTGTTTAATGAAATGAGCTTTAACTCTAGTTAAATGTTGTAACTTAGTCTGGAGCTCATCATGTCGTTGAGTCCAGTTTGGGTCTTCTGAAGAGTCTATATTGTAGTCCGGCAGGAGACTAACTTGTTCTCCCCGAATCAAATGATTTGGAGTTAATGGTTCTGGGTCATTAATGTTGTCACTCACATAAGTGAGTGGTCTATTGTTAATGATGTTCTCAATCTCAGCCAGGAGAGTGAGTAACCCAAATAAGTGTATCTGTTTTTTGCCAATTGCTTTCTTCAAGCAATTCTTTACTGTTTGTATATTCCTCTCCCAGATAGAACCATACCAAGGAGAGGCAACCGGAATATACTTCCACTTTATGTTTGTATTTTGTATATATAATTGTGTGATTTCATTGCTTAACAAGTCGTGGATGACTTGTTCACCAGCTTTGAAATATGTAGCATTGTCAGTCCAAACTGTCTTTGGTACTGAATGTCGTGCACAGAATCTCTTAAAGACAGCAACAAAAGATTCTGCTGTAAGGTCCTCCACAACATCCAAATAAACAGCTCGTGAGGCAGCACATGTAAACAGTACAATGTACATTTTTTGTTCAGTGTCACCCACCCCTACAGTCAATGCTCCTGTATAGTCAATGCCTACAGTCTCAAAGGGTCTGTTGAGAGTAACTCTCTCCTCTGGCAAAGCAGGAGGATTTGGTTTCCTATAGGGCCTAGCATGAATACGCCTACATGTGACACACTCACTCAGGACTGTTTTAACAGTGATCCTTCCCTTGGGTATCCAATAAGTTTTTCTTAATGTAGTTAGTGTCTGTGGTACCCCCATATGATATACATCATTGTGTGTTTTTCTGATTATTAATGTTGTCAAATAGCTAAATCTAGGTAAAAGGATTGGATTTTTGCTTTTGTATGACAGTTTTGATTTGTCTAATCTCCCTTTACACCTTAGAAGGCCTTCCTCATCTCTGAACAAGTTTAGATCCACAACTACTGATGGTACAGGTTCTTTTGTTTGTTTCCCATTAGTTAAGAATTCTAACTCTTTATTGTACTCTTTTTGTTGGGCTTGGCCTATCCAGTATTGGGTTGCAACTTCTGTATAATTATGATTATTTTTATTTAGCTGTTTGTTAATTGTAGCTAAACAGTTGTGAGCAAACCTCAAACAGTAGGCTGTCACCCTGACAAGTTTGTTGAAATCAGAATACTTTTCATAATTAGTGATTGGTTCAACCTTTTCATTTGAAAAGATTAAATTTAATGTCAAGTTAACTTGTTCCACAGGCCATTGGTCTGTATTACAGAGCCACTTAGGTCCCATAAACCAAGTTTTGTTTGACTTCAACAACTTGTAGGATAAACCTCTGGTCAGAAAGTCTGCTGGATTCTGTTTAGTTGGAACATAGTGAAAGTTTACTTGTAGGCTTTCATTAGCGTCAGCTATTTCTTTTAGCCTATTTCTTACAAAGATATTCTTACTATTAATGCTATCATTCCGTATCCAGCAAGACAAATCTGACTGTCAAGCCAGACGTGGATATTAGTTATGAACACATCATAGTAAGCATCCTTAAGCAATGAAATGGTTTTAATGGCTAATGTAGCAGCCAATAGTTCCAATTGAGGTATGGTTCGGGTAGGTTTGAGAGGTGCAACTTTCCCTTTTGCATAAATTAGATGACTTTCTGTAGGGCTTACAAGATACGCACAGCACCCATAAGCTTGTGTGCTTGCATCAGCAAACACATGAAGCCTCTGGGGCTTATCCCTAAACCCACAGCACCTTTGAATTTTAATGTTCTGCACTTTTGTTAAATCAGTAGCTAACTTCTTCCAAGATTTTTGATTTTCATTTGTTATTGGATCATCCCACCCAACATTTGTCCTCCAAATTTCTTGGAGGAGAATCTTTGATTTTATTGTTGAAGGCAGGAATAGACCCATAGGATCAAAAATTTTGGAAGCCTCTGATAATATTTGTCTTTTAGTATTTGCTTCCTCATCAAGTTTAAAACCTTTAGTACAGATTGAATCATGACTGTTAGAAGTTGCATCCAAATACCAGTTCATACCTAAAGTTTTAACTCTGTCTGATGGCTCAGTAAGACCATTATTATCTTTAAAATCTTTTTGTTTAAATCCTCATTATTTGAAATCCACTCTCTAAGTTCAAAGTTACCTTGTTGCATAATGTTTTGAGAGTGTTCATAGACTTCAGATAATTCAGATTTTGTTGTCGTTGAGATAATATTATTCAAAGTGTTGCTATTCTTACAGGTGTTATGTAG
This sequence comes from Bathynomus jamesi, assembly GCA_023014485.1. Lineage (NCBI taxonomy): Eukaryota > Metazoa > Arthropoda > Malacostraca > Isopoda > Cirolanidae > Bathynomus > Bathynomus jamesi. The sequence continues at coordinate 518,038 of JAJOZX010000682.1, forward strand.
GACTGAGTTGAGGCACATAGTATTTGTTGGTCATGCACTGTTTTGGTTTAGGTCTAGGTTGTATTCTGATAGGTCACCCAAAGGGGCTATCCCTGATGGAGTCTGAATAGCTATACCATTACCTATCTCTACTATGCCCTTATGAATAAGATTAATATAATCTGCCCCTATTAGCATTTCAATGTTAGCTACTGTGTTGTTAGTGATATGTCTATCAGCTATTTTGTAGTGTTTTTTCAAATGATTTATGGTTTGTTCTAGTTTGGGTATAACCAGTTTGTTTTGTCCTACTTTAGAAATAATAACTGCTTCAATTTTCTTGAATTTACTTTCTAAATGTAGTTCCAGGTCAATTGTCTTATAGCTATTTTTGTCCGAGTTATCCTTAACAAAGGACGCAATATTGAGGTTTTGTTCATTCGGGTTTGGTGTCAAACCCAATTTATTAACTACATTTTTTGAAACAAATGTTTGTTGAGAACAACAGTCTATAAGACATCTCACTGGAGTGGTACTACCCTCACTATTCACTAAGTCCAAAGTAATAGTTGGTAAAAGAATCTCAGTGTTTCTTGTTACATTGTTTGAACAAGCAGAATGTCCCATGAAAGTGGCATTTTCTTGATTACCTTTGTTTGGGGGAGGTATCTTTTGAGTTTGAGTATTATTGTTTGGACACTTTGGTGAATCACACATTGATGAGACATGTCGTAAACTTTTACAAAACTTACACTTGAATCTTAACCTAGATTTACAGTCTTTCTTATAATGTCCCTGGCCAGTACACTTTTTACACAGGTTCAACTGTTCACATCTTTTAGCCCTTTGGTTAAAATCTGAATATTTGTCACACCCAGTACTACTGTGTTCATTACTTGCACAAAATTTGCAATGTGGTGTGTAAGTTGAGGCAGCAGTTACATTAAAGTTCTGTAATGTAGGTGTTCGTGTATTATAGTTGGTCACATTTGATTCTCCAGTATCAAGTTTTGTCTGTTTGGCTGTAGCTAGTTGGTCTCTGGGAACAGTCTTTGGTTTATCCATAGTCTGGGTCTTATGTGTTGGAAAATCTCTCAAGTTGTAATTAATTAGGATATTGGGGAAGTTTTCTCTTATTTGTTCTAAATTAGGATAATTTTCTCCCGTCTTTAGAATTAAATTATCTTTAACCCTCGAAGGAAGGCACCTAAGTACTATGCTTTGTATAAGCCAAGATGAAGTTTTAATATCTATCTCATTGCTAACCAGTTGTCCTATAATAGCTTCTAATTTTGTATAAAAATTTTCCATATCACTATGGTTATCTTTTATGGGTGCAAATTCAAAAATTTGTTGAGATAATTCATATACAATCATATCTTTATTAATGTAATTACGTTTTAAAAGATCAATAGCTACTTCATATGAATCCCCTACGGCTGGTAAATAGGCTATTAGGTTATAGGCTGGGCCTTTAAGGGAACTAGTTAAGTAACTAAACTTTTCAACAGTTGAAATATAAGGTTTATTACCTATTAAATTCTCAAATTTGTCAATGAAAGATGGGAATTGTACCGTGTCCCCTTCAAATGTTGGTACTAGCAAAATGGGTAACTGAGCCCTCAATTCTTGTGACTCAGGATTTTGCATGCCACTTAAATTTTGTTGAAGGTTAGCCCTACTTTGATTAAAATCAGAATTAGGTTTTTTTGGTGTTAAGTCAGTCAACCGAGACCGTAGTTCCCTTATTTGCTGTTCAATTGAGCTTACCTGATCATCATCATCAGCGTAAAGGTCTATCAATTGTTCTTCAGCCATTTCGGATTCAACTAACTCTGAAATACTCTCATTAATGGCTATTATTTCCTTCTTTTTAATTTCTAATTTAATAATTACACACTCTATATTTTTCTTACCTGGTTGTGTAATATTGTTAAAAGTGTTCACAGCCTTTGTAACAGCTCCCAACTTTGCCCCCCTTTTCTTTTTTAACTTTTTCAATTCTGCACTGTCCATGTCTAAGTCAAAATTGTTTAACTGGGGATCGTAATGAAATAGAGGACAAGAAGAAATTACCAGAGAAGAGAGAGACAGACAAAACAGTCAAGTTTAAATTTGGTTTAATCCCCCCCAAGTACTTGTGTGTCACTCAGGTCTAAGCTTATAAGAGAATGAGACTCCTTAAATGTAAATGTTTCCTAGTTAGGCCCTAGGTTGTAGACCTAATTAGGCTTGCTCAGGTTAGGCTTAGGCTAGACCATTTAGCCTAATTCTGCAATTTTTGTTAAGTAAGGTTAAGGTTTGTAAATTCCCCACACACGGACCACCAATGCGAAAAATGCTCTGTATGAATTGGTCCACAATTAACCCACCCCTTATATCTCCAGTCTAACTATAGAGTAGATCAAGTCTAGCCTAGAGGGGTCAGCCTAGAGATTCCGGAAATGGTCCAGAGCGGGCAGATAAATTGAGGTCCACAGTAGGATTCCTCACAAGATTAGGTTAGGGCAATCTACCTTCACCTTTGTTAAGCTATGAGTTGATGCTGGGTCTTAGGTCACAATGTAGGCCTAACTTGTCTGACCCAGCTTAATTTAATGTTCTTAACTGTTTGGTGTAAAAACTCATATTAGTCACTTACTTTTAGTTATTACAGTCTCTCCCTTCTCCGGTTGTCTCATTCGAGAGCGTACTTTGCTGGTACGTCCTCTCGCCCCGTTCTTCGTTTTCGTTCTCCCTTTGTTCTCCTCTTCGCGGGGCTTCTTGTACCAGCGTTGTCTTGGTTTATTCCTCGGTTGGTTGAGCGGTAATGTATCTCCATTACCGAGCACGCTCCTCCCACACAGTATATAAATACTAGTGTGGAGAATAACTCTGGTGAGCAACCAATTGGTTTCTTCCACCCAGTTATTGACATAAAAGGAATTTAATGATTGTTAGATTAACTACCTACCTACTCAGTGAACCATTTTCGTTACCTCCCAACTACCCACTCATCAGTTTTCCATAGAAACATAGGTTTTATTCTTGACAAAGAAGAATGAGACGTGAATGTAAAAATTAACCAACTGGTTAGGTTAAGTGAATGCTCGATTAGGTTAACTGAATGCTCGGTTAGGTCAACTGAATGCCTGGTTTGGTTAATTGAATGCCCAGTTAGGTCAAATGTACGCCCTTGACGATTGGTTAGGTTAAGTTATGATATTTTCGTTAGTTTTAAACTTTTAACGAAAATATCACATCTTAACCTAACCAATCGTCAAGGGCGTACGGTTAACTTAACTGGGCATTCAATAATTTTCCCATATGTTTCGATTAATTTTAAACAACTTTTACCTAATAATTTTGGAGCAAGTGTAGTTTACGTCCCCCTGACGCAAAAGGGGACACAAACTACACTAGGTCAAAGTTGGTTGGGGAACGTAAACTATACTAGGATCTTTAGGAGACATTTTTTAAATGAATCCATCAAATAAAACGTTAAAACTAACGAAAATATTACGACTTAACCTGACCAATCGTCAATTTATATATATATATATATATATATATATATATATATATATGCAAATAAATCACAAGGAAGGCAAACACGTGATATTTTAAATAAGCAAAGAACCACAGGGAAAAGAAAACACTAAGTCCGAGCGCTTTCGTGATATATTCACATCTTCAGGGACATCTTCTTGTCCCTGAAGATGTGAATATATCACGAAAGCGCTCGTGAAGTGATCAGTCTTTCCTTGTGAAGTGTTTTATCGAGTGTCCAGTGTTACCAATTGAATACGTGGTTTTCGTTGAAGTGTCTTTAAAAATAATAGTGTTTGGTGCATTCTTAACTAAATTACTTCGTGTTACTAATCATTCATTAACGAATATATTTCATTTATTGACTTTATTCATTACTATATTATTTGATTAAACCAAGGCTAGTGCACGTAGCTTGCCTTGTTTGTTTTTCGAATCTATTAGAAAACGATGTTTAATAAGGTTCATTTTGCCTTGTTTGCCTTGTTTGTTTTTCGAATCTATTAGAAAACAAAGTTTAATAAGGTTAATTTTGCCTTGCTACGGGCTCATCAAGTAGAGTGTGGTCACCCTCCGTGGGAAAAAGGGAAAAAGGAAAGAAAAAAGTCGGTCGAATAGCGGACAGATAAGTTTTATTAATACTTTTTCTTTTACAGATCCTTCGTCGGTAGCTTAATTAAGTATATATTCATTTAGTATAAATTTGTGTTACAAGAACCTGTTTCTGCGTTTCAAGAACATTTTTGCGGGCTTGCGCAGGTGACAGCACAATAAGCACGCGGTAGACCTACGTTGTAATTTATTAATTTCCAAACGCTCGTTTTTTGTTTTTTTTTTCTATTAATTAATAGCATGGCACCCCCGTCAAGTACTTGCAGTCGCTGTGAAGGGAAATTTGCCGCTTACGCGTTTACTTTGGCTAATAATAATGAACAGTTAGTTTGCAGGTGGTGCTCAAGCATGGAAGTGCTGAGGAACGAGTTAGAACGTGAGAGGGAGGCCAGAGTGAGGCTTGAAGAAAGGGTGATGCTTCTGACGGCAAAATTAGAATCCCTTGAGACTTCAGTTACGACCCCGCTTACCTCAGTTTCTACTAATAATATAAATAATACTAATAGCCCTCTCTCTCTTCCCCTATTTCCCAAACCTTCATTCAAGTGCGTAATGGAGCCCCATTGAGAAAACCTAAGACTTGTCTACCACTAATAACAAACAATAAGTTTTCTGTTTCAAATTTCGAAGATGCTGATGAACCGGAAATACGACTCGTTGGCGATTCTATTGTTCAAGGGCAGCTCGAGGAATTCTGTGGGAGAAACCCTCGTCGTAAGCGCCGTTACTGCTACCCTGGTGCAAGGGTGGAGGATATAACTAATAGTGTTGACCATTTTACAGACGGAACCTCTGAGGACACAACGTATGTTATTCATGTCGGAAGAGCTGCTGGCGAGGTGCAGGGACTTACTCGAGCGACTAAAGGAAAAAACTAATAAGATTGTTTTAACAGGTATACTTCCTCGAATTATCCAACGTAGCGATTTCTACAGCAAGGCGACCTACATTAACAATAACCTAAAGTCTCTTTGCCAACAGGAAGGAGTGCATTTTGCGAATTTTTGGAACAGTTTCTACGGGTGTCCAGAAAATTCGGTCTTGAAAATTCGGTCTCTGAAAATTCGGTCTTGAAAATTCGGTCTCAGAAAATTCGGTCTTGGAAATTTCGGTTAGGTTAGGTTAGGTTAGGGCAGGTTAAGTTAGGTCTTGGAAATTTCGGTTAGGTTAGGTTAGGTTAGATCAAAAAAATTGCCCCGAACTAATAATGCCCTTGAAGCATTTCATTCCGCATTGAAATCATCAGTTACAAGCAGACTAAAATTTCACATTTGCAACGAGGAGACAAGCCAAGTAAAAAGAAAAAATATGAAACATTTGACTCGCGCATCAAAATACTTGCGCTAAAGTATGTTGAACAGGGCCGGATTAAGACCTTTAGAGGCCCTAAGCACTTAAAAGATTTTGGTGCCCCATATATATGTAATTCAAAATATAAACAAAAATAAACCATAAAATAAAATTTTATTTTTTGAAATGAAACAAAACTTACAGTAAGATGGAAAATAATGTTTATTTTTGTATACTTCCACTTCATTTATATTTGAAAAGTTTTCTCCTACTTTTTTTAATTGCAAAGTCTTTGATCAGATCCTCAAAACTAATCTTACGTAACACATCTGCTTCTATACTTAGTAGAGATAAGGCATCCAGCCTGCCTTGTTGCATAGTTGTTCTGTTGGTATTTTTAATATACTTCAACTGAGAAAATGAACGCTCAGCTGAGCAATTTGTGACCATTAATGTTAAAAATATACGAAAGGCAATTTCTACATTTGGGAAGGCACACTCAATATTGTCTTCTACAATTATTTTATAAAGTTCAGCATGACTGAATCTTGTTTTTACATTTTTTTTTGCACTGAACTTATGGCACACATATGAGTGAAACTGCTGAAGCTCAGCAGAGAAATTAGTGTTCAAGTCCTCTGGGTAAGCATCAATCATCTTTTTACAACCCTGAGAATACCTTTCAATTTCAGTAGATGATGAAGTGGTGACATTATGTGGCACATCACTTAGAAAAGAAAATCTCTCTGCTATTTCTTTGTATATCTCTCCTCTTCTTCTCATCTCAGTTTCAAGTTTGTCAACAATTGTGTAAAAGGTGGTGATAAGAAATTTATCTCTGGCATTCAGATATACTTCTGGTGCATCTCCGTCATTGGGTACCTTCTTTCTGATACGTTTGCGAGTTTGAGCTGCCTTGTAATCAACATCTGGTAGCATTTCCTTTGTAGCTGCTTCATATCTTTCAAATTCATCTCGTGAAGTGCACAGTTGGTCAGCTAATGATCCATACAGATCTGCACATGTTTTTAAGTTCACATCCTTATTCTGTAGAACTTTGCTTACTCTATGAAAATTTTGCAAAATCTCATCCCAAAAATTCAACATAAAAACGAATTCTAGCTCTTGCATCTTATTTGCAATATTATTTGCTTCTCTTCTAGTGTCTCCCTTTTGTGACTGGTCTTCAGCTATACATTCTAACGCTTCTAAAATTTTAAGGAAAGATTTCAAAATTGCTGCTGTTGCCATAGCATGTGCCTCCCATCTGGTATCAGAGAGGGATTTTAAGACACTTTCATTTCCAATACAACCTTTAAGAATTTCCCACCTGCTGGTTGAGGCTAAAAAAAAAGGTATAGAGCAACTGCACTGTAGAGAAGAAATTAACCGCCTCTTGACAGCAGTCAACAGCACTTCGGCCTACCAGATTTAGTGAATGGGCTGCACAGGGCACATATATAGCAAACTTGTTTGTTTCTAAAATTTTTGCTGCATCCCCTTATAACGCCCAGACATGTTGGCAGCGTTGTCGTAAGATTGACCCCTACATTTTGAAAAGTTTAGCTTACAAACTTCACGTAAGTACTGCAACACCTGATTTGCCATTTCCTCACCAGTATGGCTTTTCATTTTCAGAAAGGTTAAAAAGCGTTCAATAGGCTGTCCATCTTTTAAGTACCTAAGTACAACACTTAACTGATCGATATGTGATAGATCTGGTGTTGAATCAACTGACAAACTAAAATAACCAGAAGATTTTACTTCGTCAACAATGAGTGCGTGGACCTTTTGAGCCATTAGTTGAATGAGTTCCTCACAGGTGGTTTTGGACAGGTAAGAAGGATTTCCTTTGCCAGAATTTCCATATTTCAAAATGTGACCTGCTAAAAATGGATCAAACCGGCTTATGAGCTCAAGCAGCCCTAAAAAATTCCCATTCTGCAATGATCCAAATCTTTCTTCTGTTCCTCGAAAATACAAGCCACGTCCAGCTAACGTACAAATAACAGCTATGACACGCCTCAAGACATGTTCCCAGTAATCACACTCTTCCTGAATTTGTTTTTCCAACTGTTGTCCCAACCCCGCACCTTGTCTGCGAGTTAAGTATGTTAGCATAGAGTCTCGGTGAGTAGTGCTTTTTTCATGATGATCAATTACAATAGTATTTCGCCAGTCACTGAACCCTTCTCTTATAACAAAATGTGAGACATTTTTAGGAGCAAACAGTTTACAAACATAACAGTAAACTGATCCTGTTGATGGTGAATACAATAACCACTCTCTCTTGTATTTCTCACCATTGGCTTTTGTCCCAACGAAAAGTTTTTGTGAACAGTATCGTGCTGGTTTGCCACTACTGAAATGCCGGTAAGACTTGTCAAATGGCCCATTGTGGTGTTGACAGTCACTGGGTCCACAAGCAATCCAATAAGCCACATCATCAGCAGAGAAATCAAGCCACAACCCTGGATCTTTTGCTATATTTACTTCATCTTCTGCAGACTGATTCATTTCACCACCATCACCATGGTCCACTAAACTTTCATTTTCAGCAATTATTTCAACCCCAGAATGTCTTGTAAAGCAACTTGAATCAACATTTGCAGTAGAGGTATCAAGAGAATTTACAGGCAAAGTGAGATCAGTAGTGAGACATGTGGTAGATGAACCTGCTTGTGACACCTCGGTGATTCCAACGTCATCATATTTTGATTTTGAAGTGATCAAAGTGGTATTTGTGTCCACTTCTGATGACGGAGATTGGTTTTGATTCAGAATCGGTATATCATGTTGACGTTGTGGTCGTGGAACTTGTGTGAAGAAATCAGTCAGCTTTGCAGTCTTGGACTCTAAATCCAAAATCTTCTCTTGTTTCTCTTTTGATAGTTTTCGCTTTTGTGCACCACTTAACTGAACACGTTTCATCTTGGTTCTTGGGGTCTGTAAAATACAGAAATAAAAAGAATATTTTATTTGTATATTATGTGGCAGTCAACACAGTTACACATATCACAATCTTGGCTTTGTTCTTTTATTCTCAGAAAGACAAAATGGGAACCGTACACAACCAAAGTGGCAATTTAAATATAAGTGGCAATTAAATAACTCAACTCAACCGAAATATCAACTCGAAATGTTGAATACAAATCAAATCGAAAGAAGGAACCAAAAGAAGGAACCGAAAGAAGGAACCGAAACCTATAAAATAAAAATACTTAACATTAGAATTAATAATACGCAATCTATAAAAATATCAATATTAACATTTCACTATTAACGAGCCACATTTTATATTTACATTTATTTATTTATTTAAAACACAATATTTAATTATAGGAAATATGAACATTTGCTTAGGGCCTAAATTGTCCTAACTACGTTTGATGTTATATATACATTACAAATTATTCACTCTGGTTATTACAATCTAAATTCTTTTATACTGTTATGACAATAGATAAATAAATTATAAAATAAAGATACGTGTATGATAAAATATTGTTATATATACAAATAAAGTACACTTCATAGACTTACCCTAGAAAAGAAGAGAGAGCAACAGATAAACTTCTTCAACGCTAATTAACTTAGGTCAGTATATCTTATTATTATAATGGCCGTGATAAACATCACTTGATACAACAGCAATATAGAGAGTTTATAGTTTCTTTTATTTTAATATTAATTTATATTACAATTCTATAAACCTAAATCTTTCTGTAAAACAATACCAAATGATTATGTAAAATATATATTTAATATTATATGCACAAATCACACGTTCAGAATAACTTCCTATAGCACACGAAAATATTTAATCTATATGTATTTTTAATATGGCGCTCAAAGATTTGATATAAACAAAATAATAACGCAAAGCGTAAAGTGTGTGATTACAACGAAATATATTTATTCTCTCAAAAGGGTTGTTGTTCACTACAAATTCAAACAATGAAAAAAAATAAATACTATATATGAATATATATAATTCAGTTTTCAACAGCTTATAGGCTATAAGCCGCGATTATAATAGTATAATAAATCCATGGTAAATCCGACAATGGAAAATTTCTGTGGTGCCCCCCTTCCCTTGATGCCCTATGCACGGGCTTATTTTGCTTAATGGTTAATCCGGCCCTGCCTACACTCTCCAACACTCCCTCATCTCCCTCCCTCTCGCGTCACCCTTCGCATCACCCTTTGTCTCAGTCCCGCTAACGCGTTAAGTTCACTGAAGTTGTATTGGATTGCAATACGAATGAAATGAAATTTATGATAAGACTCCCTAGTAGGCTTTGGTTTTACTCTATAATACGACAACTGATGGGATGATGGCTTAATTAGCTGCCTAGGCTAGAAAACGGCAGTTAGAATTCACTGTTAAAAAATGCAAAGTCTTCCATTTTGGCAGAAATAATGAAAACTTCAGTTATGAGATGCAGGGAAATTGCATGGTTAAAGGATGTTAGTCAAGAAAAAGATCTTGGCATTATAGTTAGAAATCATTTAACGTTTTCTAAGCAATACTTAGGGTCTAGGTATAAGGCAAATAAAATGTTAGGTATTATTAAGAGGAATGTTAGTTCACAAAAGTAAGGAAGTAATTTATAGAGTGTATAATTCTTGTTTTTGTTTTTTGTTTTTGTTAAGTTAGGCCTCACCTGGAATACTCTATTCAAGCTTGGTCTCCTTGCCATAGACAGGATATAAATATGCTTGAAGGCAGTAGTAGCACACACACACACAAAGGGGGTGAAGGCAGCCGGGTATTTGTTCCCTCTCCCAAGATTAGACCACTTTCCTTCTCTTCTATCTATATAAATAAGAAAGTAAGAGCGAAATGGACGATGTTAGTCTGTCTGTTTGTCTGCCTGTCTGTCCCGAATTTTCTCAGAGACCGTTGGACGGCTCCCGCCCAATCTTGGTAAGCTTACTATATGTGACCCTGCGCGTAACAAGGCTATCAGAATTTCGATACACTATCACATATATATTATATATATATTATATATATATATATATATATATAACTCTGTCTGTCGGTCCCACCCTAAAACACAGAAACGGCTCCTCAAGAGAAAAAATTATAGATCAAGTGTAGTTTACGTCCCCCTCTGGTGCCTAGTGTAGTTTACGTTCCCCAACATTATCCAAGTGTAGTTTACGTTCCCCTACATTATCCTAGTGTAGTTTGCGTTCACCAACTTTGTCCGCGTATACCTAATCAAATAAAACGTTAAAACTAACGAAAATATTACGACTTAACCTAACTAATCATTAATTTATATATATATATATAACCAAAGAACCACAGGGAAAAGGAAAAGGAAACACTAAGTCATAATGTTATAATGTTTCAGACCAATAAAGACCCTAGGATCCACTCATGGCTGGTCTACCTAACTGTATTTGTAATTGTGCATTGTGCATGTCCTCCGTGGTGGCGGAGAGGACCTACAATTTTACGTGCATTCCGAACCACAAAGCCTTAATTTTACTACCTTAAACTATACCCAATCTATCAACATATGCGTCTAATCAATTTTTAAACATGTTTACAGACGTGCTACTAATTACTTCTATCGGCAAACTATTCCAGCTATTTACTATTCTATGCGTAAAAAAGTTTTTGGCAACTGCTGTGTCGAACCTTCTACTTGTCAACTTACACCCGTTATTTCTAGTCCTATTATATTGAGATATTTCGAAAAAGCTATCTCTATCTACGTTATCGAACCCATTCAAAACCTGGATTAGATCACCCCTTAGCCTCCTAGTCTTGAGTGTAGTCAATTTTAACTCCTTAAACCTATCCTCGTACGACTTTGACCAAAGCGACGGAATCATCTTAGTTGCTCGTCTTTGAACTCTTTCGATTTTGTCTATATCTTTGCGCATATGCGGATTCCAAAATTGGATCGCGTACTCCAAATGGGGTCTAACTAATGATTTATAAAGAGGAACAATAATATCGCGCGATTTGTACTAAAAATTCCGAGCTATAAAACCTAACATTTTGTTCGCTTTATTGACCGCTGCTGTACTTTGTTTCGCTACTTTTAAATCACCAGTGACTATAACTCCTAAATCTTTTTCCCGCTCTACGCTTGCTAACTCCTTCCCTGACATACTATACGCAAAATTACCGTTACGCGAACCTATATGTAAAATTTTGCACTTATCGACGTTAAATCTCATTTGCCATGTGACTGACCAATCAACGATTTTATTTAGATTTTTCTGGATTTTACCTCTATCTTCGTCATTAATCGTCCGACCACCCAACTTCGTGTCATCCGCAAACTTTGAAACTGTACTGACTCGGCCGACATCTAAATCGTTAATATATATAAGAAAAAGTAAGGGATCCAATACAGAACCCTGAAAAACGCCGCTCGCTATATTAGCCTAAGACGACTCCGCTCCATCAACGACCACCCTGTGTTTCCTATCTCGCAACCACTCTTCTATCCAATTTATTACTACACCCCTGATTCCATGAGCCTTAGTTTTTTTCAATGAGTCTTTTGTGCGGTACGGTGTGAAACGCTTTTTGAAAATCTAAATACACTACATCAACCGCCCGATGACTATCGTAAACTTCAACCACGCTTTGAAAAAATTCTAAAAGATTAGTTAAGCAAGATTTGTTTCGCCTAAAACCGTGCTGCGTATTTCTAACCAAGTTATGTAATTCTAAATGTTCGACTCTACGATCCCTAATTGTTGATTCCAGTAGCTTACCTACAACAGACGTTAAACTGATTGGCCTATAATTTCCCGCCGCACCTTTATCGCCTTTCTTAAAGATAGGTGTTACATTTGCTAACTTGAAATTATGTAGTACGCACCTCTCAGAAATAGACGCATTAAAAATCTTTGTTAGCGGCACAACACTGATTTCTTTTAATTCTTTTAGTTTTATGGGATATATGGAATCCGGCCTCAGTGATTTATGCATTTTCATTTTATCAATATAGCGCATTACCTCCCTTCACTAACCACAATATTATCCAAAGTATTACCATTATCAAAAGGTATTATGTCTATGAGTGTAGGGATATTCGTTACATCTTCTATAGTAAAAACTGACGTAAAAAATTCGTTTAGTGAGGTAGCCATTTGCTTGTTTTCAGAAACTAGCTCTCCGTTAAAATTTGTCAATGGCCCCAAGACACTTTTTACTGGATTCCTATTGTTGACGTATTCAAAAAATCGCTTGGGGTTTTCTTTGCCGTCACAAGCAATGGAGATTTCAATTCGCGCTTGGACTTTTTTATTACACTTTTTGCTTCACGCCTTAAAGATATGTAGTTGTTTCGTAACCACAAATTGTCTTTATCGCATTTATGTAGCCTATAAGCCCTATCTCTACTCTTTATAATGTCTCCTACTCTAGAAGTAAACCACAAGGGCTTGTTGTTTACTTTCGCGCGCTTAATTTTGTACGGTACACATTCCTCATTTATAGTCCTAAATACCGTTTCAAACGATCCCAACATTAGTTTTGCGTTGAAGATCCCCATTACGTTTTCCCAATTGACGTGTGACAATTCATTTCGAAATTTACTAAAATCTGCGTGCTGGAAGTTAAGAATTTTAGTCGAGTTAACTGGTTTCGAGTGACTTACTGAGAGGACAAACCCTACCATATTGTGATCGCTATTGCTTAACGGTTCTATTACTTGAAGATCTGTGATTAGCCTATCATCCGTAGTTATTACTAAATCTAAAATACTGTCCAACCTCGTAGGTTCCCAACCTTTTGAATAAGAAAGCTATCCTCGAGAAAATTAACTAAACGATTACCTTCCGCGTCTCCCTGCATTGTATCGTAATTCACGTTGGCGCAATTAAAGTCACCCATAACTAAGGCCTGCTCACTACTTATTATTCTCTTTAGTTCACGATATAACGCTTCGTCCGTATCAGCTGTTTGATTAGGGGGCCTATATATAACCGCAACAAGAAGTTTGAAGTCGTTCAATTTAAGTTCTGCTATAGTCGAATCTATCGGTTCTGGAATTGTGTGCTTTATTTCTATAACGTTCGCAATATTATCTTTGATATACAACATAACACCGCCTCCTCGCCTACCTATTCTGTTTTTAACAAAAAGTTTATAACCTCTAATTTGATACTTCCCGACAAAGTCACGTGTTTCAGTGCTAAGCCACGATTCATTTATCGCAATTAAATCATAGTCTTTACAAGCAACTAAAGAAAAGAAATCGTTTATTTTATTTCGTAGGCTACGAGCATTTAAGGATAGAACCTTCAAATTGTTTGTAATTACCAGTGGTGGCTCGTCGGTAGGCACTGCTGAACTGCAGTACCCCTAAATTTTTTATTTACAATTGAAATAATCAATAACAATATAAGGATGAGCTCACTGAATAACTTTTTCAATAACTTTTGAAACTTTTATTCATTGCTCAATGCTCATCCTTTTATTTCAGTAATTATTTCAACCCATTCTTAGAGACAGCACCCCTAGAATTTTTAGTCACGAGCCGCCACTGGTAATTACAATACTTTCGCGAGCGCAAGGGAAATTTGAGGAAATTACGCCGGACCATTCGAGTTACGGCAGCCTTAAAAGAAGAGACCGTATTATGAAATAGTCTTCCTAAACGCGCAGCTCCGACGTCATTAAAATGAAGTCCATCTCCGAGGAACAAGTCCCTCCTGCCGTAGAAACGGTGCTAAGAATATTCAGTCTTGGAAAATTCGGTCTCGGAAAATTCGGTCTCGGAAAATTGAAGTAAATCTATGAGCTCAAATAGCAAAAAATATTTAAATCCCCTCTGCCAGGTATAATGAAAACATAAAGGAGAATTTGAAAAGATTTATTAAAGGAATTGTTTTGTTGTTTAAAACTTAAAACTAAAAAAGATACCCTAAATAATAGATAAAACATAAAAGAAGATTCGGTCTTGAGACTCGAAAAGAAAAGTTAAAATGAAATTAAACTATGAGCAACAGAGTTTAAGAAGGCAATTTTATCACTTTCAACATCAGGGCCGGATTAACCATTAAGCAAAATAAGCCCGTGCATAGGGCATCAAGGGAAGGGGGGCACCACAGAAATTTTCCATTGTCGGATTTACCATGGATTTATTATACTATTATAATCGCGGCTTATAGCCTATAAGCTGTTGAAAACTGAATTATATATATTCATATATAGTATTTATTTTTTTTCATTGTTTGAATTTGTAGTGAACAACAACCCTTTTGAGAGAATAAATATATTTCGTTGTAATCACACACTTTACGCTTTGCGTTATTATTTTGTTTATATCAAATCTTTGAGCGCCATATTAAAAATACATATAGATTAAATATTTTCGTGTGCTATAGGAAGTTATTCTGAACGTGTGATTTGTGCATATAATATTAAATATATATTTTACATAATCATTTGGTATTGTTTTACAGAAAGATTTAGGTTTATAGAATTGTAATATAAATTAATATTAAAATAAAAGAAACTATAAACTCTCTATATTGCTGTTGTATCAAGTGATGTTTATCACGGCCATTATAATAATAAGATATACTGACCTAAGTTAATTAGCGTTGAAGAAGTTTATCTGTTGCTCTCTCTTCTTTTCTAGGGTAAGTCTATGAAGTGTACTTTATTTGTATATATAACAATATTTTATCATACACGTATCTTTATTTTATAATTTATTTATCTATTGTCATAACAGTATAAAAGAATTTAGATTGTAATAACCAGAGTGAATAATTTGTAATGTATATATAACATCAAACGTAGTTAGGACAATTTAGGCCCTAAGCAAATGTTCATATTTCCTATAATTAAATATTGTGTTTTAAATAAATAAATAAATGTAATATAAAATGTGGCTCGTTAATAGTGAAATGTTAATATTGATATTTTTATAGATTGCGTATTATTAATTCTAATGTTAAGTATTTTTATTTTATAGGTTTCGGTTCCTTCTTTCGGTTCCTTCTTTTGGTTCCTTCTTTCGATTTGATTTGTATTCAACATTTCGAGTTGATATTTCGGTTGAGTTATATTTAATTGCCACTTATATTTAAATTGCCACTTTGGTTGTGTACGGTTCCCATTTTGTCTTTCTGAGAATAAAAGAACAAAGCCAAGATTGTGATATGTGTAACTGTGTTGACTGCCACATAATATACAAATAAAATATTCTTTTTATTTCTGTATTTTACAGACCCCAAGAACCAAGATGAAACGTGTTCAGTTAAGTGGTGCACAAAAGCGAAAACTATCAAAAGAGAAACAAGAGAAGATTTTGGATTTAGAGTCCAAGACTGCAAAGCTGACTGATTTCTTCACACAAGTTCCACGACCACAACGTCAACATGATATACCGATTCTGAATCAAAACCAATCTCCGTCATCAGAAGTGGACACAAATACCACTTTGATCACTTCAAAATCAAAATATGATGACGTTGGAATCACCGAGGTGTCACAAGCAGGTTCATCTACCACATGTCTCACTACTGATCTCACTTTGCCTGTAAATTCTCTTGATACCTCTACTGCAAATGTTGATTCAAGTTGCTTTACAAGACATTCTGGGGTTGAAATAATTGCTGAAAATGAAAGTTTAGTGGACCATGGTGATGGTGGTGAAATGAATCAGTCTGCAGAAGATGAAGTAAATATAGCAAAAGATCCAGGGTTGTGGCTTGATTTCTCTGCTGATGATGTGGCTTATTGGATTGCTTGTGGACCCAGTGACTGTCAACACCACAATGGGCCATTTGACAAGTCTTACCGGCATTTCAGTAGTGGCAAACCAGCACGATACTGTTCACAAAAACTTTTCGTTGGGACAAAAGCCAATGGTGAGAAATACAAGAGAGAGTGGTTATTGTATTCACCATCAACAGGATCAGTTTACTGTTATGTTTGTAAACTGTTTGCTCCTAAAAATGTCTCACATTTTGTTATAAGAGAAGGGTTCAGTGACTGGCGAAATACTATTGTAATTGATCATCATGAAAAAAGCACTACTCACCGAGACTCTATGCTAACATACTTAACTCGCAGACAAGGTGCGGGGTTGGGACAACAGTTGGAAAAACAAATTCAGGAAGAGTGTGATTACTGGGAACATGTCTTGAGGCGTGTCATAGCTGTTATTTGTACGTTAGCTGGACGTGGCTTGTATTTTCGAGGAACAGAAGAAAGATTTGGATCATTGCAGAATGGGAATTTTTTAGGGCTGCTTGAGCTCATAAGCCGGTTTGATCCATTTTTAGCAGGTCACATTTTGAAATATGGAAATTCTGGCAAAGGAAATCCTTCTTACCTGTCCAAAACCACCTGTGAGGAACTCATTCAACTAATGGCTCAAAAGGTCCACGCACTCATTGTTGACGAAGTAAAATCTTCTGGTTATTTTAGTTTGTCAGTTGATTCAACACCAGATCTATCACATATCGATCAGTTAAGTGTTGTACTTAGGTACTTAAAAGATGGACAGCCTATTGAACGCTTTTTAACCTTTCTGAAAATGAAAAGCCATACTGGTGAGGAAATGGCAAATCAGGTGTTGCAGTACTTACGTGAAGTTTGTAAGCTAAACTTTTCAAAATGTAGGGGTCATCTTACGACAACGCTGCCAACATGTCTGGGCGTTATAAGGGGATGCAGCAAAAATTTTAGAAACAAACAAGTTTGCTATATATGTGCCCTGTGCAGCCCATTCACTAAATCTGGTAGGCCGAAGTGCTGTTGACTGCTGTCAAGAGGCGGTTAATTTCTTCTCTACAGTGCAGTTGCTCTATACCTTTTTTTTTAGCCTCAACCAGCAGGTGGGAAATTCTTAAAGGTTGTATTGGAAATGAAAGTGTCTTAAAATCCCTCTCTGATACCAGATGGGAGGCACATGCTATGGCAACAGCAGCAATTTTGAAATCTTTCCTTAAAATTTTAGAAGCGTTAGAATGTATAGCTGAAGACCAGTCACAAAAGGGAGACACTAGAAGAGAAGCAAATAATATTGCAAATAAGATGCAAGAGCTAGAATTCGTTTTTATGTTGAATTTTTGGGATGAGATTTTGCAAAATTTTCATAGAGTAAGCAAAGTTCTACAGAATAAGGATGTGAACTTAAAAACATGTGCAGATCTGTATGGATCATTAGCTGACCAACTGTGCACTTCACGAGATGAATTTGAAAGATATGAAGCAGCTACAAAGGAAATGCTACCAGATGTTGATTACAAGGCAGCTCAAACTCGCAAACGTATCAGAAAGAAGGTACCCAATGACGGAGATGCACCAGAAGTATATATGAATGCCAGAGATAAATTTCTTATCACCACCTTTTACACAATTGTTGACAAACTTGAAACTGAGATGAGAAGAAGAGGAGAGATATACAAAGAAATAGCAGAGAGATTTTCTTTTCTAAGTGATGTGCCACATAATGTCACCACTTCATCATCTACTGAAATTGAAAGGTATTCTCAGGGTTGTAAAAAGATGATTGATGCTTACCCAGAGGACTTGAACACTAATTTCTCTGCTGAGCTTCAGCAGTTTCACTCATATGTGTGCCATAAGTTCAGTGCAAAAAAAAATGTAAAAACAAGATTCAGTCATGCTGAACTTTATAAAATAATTGTAGAAGACAATATTGAGTGTGCCTTCCCAAATGTAGAAATTGCCTTTCGTATATTTTTAACATTAATGGTCACAAATTGCTCAGCTGAGCGTTCATTTTCTCAGTTGAAGTATATTAAAAATACCAACAGAACAACTATGCAACAAGGCAGGCTGGATGCCTTATCTCTACTAAGTATAGAAGCAGATGTGTTACGTAAGATTAGTTTTGAGGATCTGATCAAAGACTTTGCAATTAAAAAAAGTAGGAGAAAACTTTTCAAATATAAATGAAGTGGAAGTATACAAAAATAAACATTATTTTCCATCTTACTGTAAGTTTTGTTTCATTTCAAAAAATAAAATTTTATTTTATGGTTTATTTTTGTTTATATTTTGAATTACATATATATGGGGCACCAAAATCTTTTAAGTGCTTAGGGCCTCTAAAGGTCTTAATCCGGCCCTGAGTGTAGGAGAAAACACTAGAGCGCGCATTGGCACACGTACAGTACTACTGTATTAGAGCGTGTTTGGCGGACCGTGTTAGAGCCGCTAATTTTCAAAATTGCTAGCGAAACAGGTAGCGGCGCTAAGTTTTTAGAGAGAGTCAATCTCTAACCGCTAATCACTAATTTTTTTAAACCACGTATAAATTGAATAGAATTTATTCCTTCGTTGGTTTGTTTTCCCTATTAATATATACGAAAGAAACTCGACTCCTACATAAAAATGTTTTCATTTTCGTAGACTAATAACGTCACATTTTTGTACCTTAGCAACCAATTGTGCTAATATATGTGTTATATTTTTTTTTTTATTGGGTTCAGAATCCCAGGTGAGCCCTGAACGGCCAAGTTCTGAAGGGCCACACAGCCCCAAGTTAAGCTAGACCAAAACTTACGGACTTGGAGGTCCTATTAGGTCCCACCTCAGGGCTGCTGACTCGATGTGGGCCTACCTTAGGCCACAGTTGCATAAAATTAAGATAAAAACAAAAGGGGCACTATTTATGGTCTTCTTTCTAAACCTTGCAACAACCAGTGCTGGACTTACCTATAAGCTAAATAAGCTATAGCTTAGGGCCACACACCCTCGGGGGCCTCATTTTTTTAAATATATTTTTATTTTATCATTAGTTTTTATTCTTTAACACTAATTCATCAAAAATTATATATATATATATATATATATATATATATTATTTTTTTCTTTATCATTAACATTAATATAAAAAATAATAATTATAGTAATAATGACATTATTTTAAATTTTTTTACCCGAATTTTTTTAGAGAAGGGCCTCAAATTTCATATAGCTTAGGGCCTCAGCAGGTGAAAGTCCGGCCCTGGCAACAACACACAACCTGCACCATTGCACGATGCAACAATCTTGTATCTAAACAACCAAACTGAATTGCAAGAGAGCTCTCTATAAGACTACGCCCTGTAAGTGCCACATTCAACAAACGAGTAGAAAAGACGCGCAGTGCCCCAAAAAAATGATGCCACAAGAGTGTCCGAACAATGATGCCACAGGAGCCCAAAAATGCTAGCTCTAAATTAAGTTAATTTTTCACTAACCTTACAATTATGGGATGGATATATATATATATATACAGCGTGTCCCAAAGAAATGTATACCCACTTTGTTCGATAATACCAGCTATGAGGATAATAAATATATTACTGTTTATATGTTTTTTTAATAAAGAATTTTCTCCTGAATCTAAATATGTAATTATTTTTATTAAAATTGAAGAACAAAAAGTTACAGATGTTTAAATTAGAATTATTATTTTCGAGACTTCATGTGCGATATTTTCTAATATTTTTTTTATGGCCTGGCCTGCCTTTTAACCGACTGTTTTGAGATACTTACTGTATGTTTAGTGCCTAGCTTAGCCTAGCCAGTATATATATATATATATATCTTAACTTAATATATACAAGCAATGCTGCATCAATCAGCTTAGTCATCATATCGCCTTGGGACAACAATGGCTCTTCCTCTTCTAGATTTTCTAACAATATGTAAGTAAATTACGGAAGGCAGAACATATATAAATTGTGGGTGGTTTCAGAAAAAAATTAGCGTTAGTGTTAGCGGCGCTAAATGTTGAAATACTTAGCGTTAGTGGCGGTAACTTTAGGAGTTAGCGGGCACAGCACTGCTTGTAGCAGGCTTTGGTAAAGCATTATAACAAAGTATTACAGTCTGTATTTCGGGTGGTTTGGTTCTTATTTTGGACAGAGATAATCTAGAGAGTCCCTTGTGGCTTTCAGTTATCCTTATGCATCTTATGTTCTTAAGAATAACAATACTTGAGGTTGTTTAACCTTTTTCTTAACAGCAAAGATGATTTGATGGAGGGGACTAGGAACCGAACCATGAGGTATTTCCTAGGAAAGCTGCATAAAATTTGCACGAGTTGTGAACTAGATAAGTTCTCTACTGTATATAAGGAAATAAAAATAATTGCATTTTCATATAAAATATAAATGTAAATGTTTGTCTGGTCAAATAAGTTTATTTTATTTGGTTTATTTGGTCTTATCATGTCATTCATGAAGTGTCATACAAAATAAACTCGACAACTTATTCTATTTACCACGTCCCAAAAATTTATCTTGTGGAAAGCAATCGGAAATTATGTTGTCCGTTTTCCCTTTTATCTGAACGCTATTTACATTTAATGCGAAAAATGCTCTGTATGAATTGGTCCACAATTAACCCACCCCTTATATCTCCAGTCTAACTATAGAGTAGATCAAGTCTAGCCTAGAGGGGTCAGCCTAGAGATTCCGGAAAATGGTCCAGAGCGGGTAGATAATTGAGGTCCACAGTAGGATTCCTCACAAGAATTAGGTTAGGGCAATCTACTTCAACCTTTGTTAAGCTACGAGTTGATGCTGGTCTTAGGCCACAATGTAGGACTAACTTGTCTGACCCAGCTTAATTTAATGTAATTAACTGTTTGGTGTAAAAACTCAATAGTCACTTACTTTTAGTTATTACAGTCTCTCCCTTCTCCGGTTTATGTTTTCGAGAGCGCACTTTGCTGGTACGTCCCTCTCGGCCCCGTTCTTCGTTTTCGTTCCCCCTTTGTTCTCCTCTTCGCGGGGCTTCTCGTACCAGCGTTGTCTTGGTTTTTTCCTCGGTTGGTTGAGCGGTAATGTATCTCCACTACCGAGCACGCTCCTCCCACACAGTATATAAATACTAGTGTGGAGAATAACTCTGGTGAGCACCAATTGGTTTCATCCACCCAGTATTGACATAAAAGGAATTTAATGATTGTTAGATTAACTACCTCCTACTCAGTGAACCATTTTCGTTACCTCCCAACTACCCACTCATCAGTTTTCCATATACTGGGGGCCCCGGGAGATAAAAATTTTGGTGTCATTGTCACCAATTTTTGTCTGAGTGTAGACTAGCTAACTATTTAACTGTAAATGCCTGTTATCTGATTAACAGTGCTATCCTCACCTTCTCATGGAGAAGGTGTAGCATTTAATTAGAAGATAAAATATACATCCATAGGATGAAACTGTCTATGGTCTTTACCATAAGAAAAGAAAAATGAAAGTTAGAAATAAAATTACAATTCCCCAGCATCTATTTTTTGTTGTAAAAATATAGTCGCGCCTTTATGCTGTTTGTCGCTGAGGTCTTGTGTCTGTCAATGTTGTAGTAGGATGCGTCACACTCCTACTGTCAAAGGAATAGTTACTGGAAGTTCAGTGTCTCCAGTTGTTTACTGTCAGTGGAGAAGGTTCTCCAAAGTCCATTGTTTTGGGTCCAGACTCTAAAGGGTACAAAAGAGAAATGTCTCTTGTTGTGTCACCCGTTGAAGTCCTTAATTTGACCACTCTTGTTACCCGTCTGCCCCTGGTCTGAGTTCTGAAACTCTAGCCAGAGGCCAGTATTGTCTTGGAGTACTGTCATGTATGAGAACAAGGTCCCCCTACCTTAATTGTGTGTCAGACCAATCCTTCTAGTCATTTGTGTTATGTCTCTCCCTTAGACCCCATCAAGTACTCAGTTTTCCACTGTTTTATGAAATGATCTTTAACTCTAGTTAAATGTTGTAACTTAGTCTGGAGCTCATCATGTCGTTGAGTCCAGTTTGGGTCTTCTGAAGAGTCTATCTCGTAGTCCGGCAGGAGACTAACTTGTTCTCCCCGAATCAAATGATTTGGAGTTAATGGTTCTGGGTCATTAATGTTGTCACTCACATAAGTGAGTGGCCTATTGTTAATGATGTTCTCAATCTCAGCCAGGAGAGTGAGTAACCCAAATAAGTGTATCTGTTTTTGCCAATTGCTTTCTTCAAGCAATTCTTTACTGTTTGTATATTCCTCTCCCAGATAGAACCATACCAAGAGAGGCAACCGGAATATACTTCCACTTTATGTTTGTATTTTGTATAGATAATTGTGTGATTTCATTGCTTAACAAGTCGTGGATGACTTGTTCACCAGCTTTGAAATATGTAGCATTGTCAGTCCAACTGTCTTGGGTACTGAATGTCGTGCACAGAATCTCTTAAGACAGCAACAAAAGATTCTGCTGTTAGGTCCCCACAACATCCAAATAAACAGCTCGTGAGGCTGCACATGTAAACAGTACAATGTACATTTTTTGTTCAGTGTCACCCACCCCTACAGTCAATGCTCCTGTATAGTCAATGCCTACAGTCTCAAAGGGTCTGTTGAGAGTAACTCTCTCCTCTGGCAAAGCAGGAGGATTTGGTTTCCTATAGGCCTAGCATGAATACGCCTACATGTAACACACTCACTCAGGACTGTTTTAACAGTGATCCTTCCCTTGGGTATCCATAAGTTTTTCTTAATGTAGTTAGTGTCTGTGGTAAACCCCCATATGATATACATCATTGTGTGTTTTTCTGATTATTAATGTTGTCAAATAGCTAAATCTAGGTAAAAGGATTGGATTTTTGCTTTTGTATGACAGTTTTGATTTTGTCTAATCTCCTTACACCTTAGAAGGCCTTCCTCATCTCTGAACAAGTTTAGATCCACAACTACTGATGGTACAGGTTCTTTTGTTTGTTTCCCATTGTTAAGAATTCTAACTCTTTATTGTACTCTTTTTGTGTGCTTGGCCTATCCAGTATTGGGTTGCAACTTTTGTATAATTATGATTGTTTTTATTTAGCTGTTTGTTAATTGTAGCTAAACAGTTGTGAGCAAACCTCAAACAGTAGGCTGTCACCCTGACAAGTTTGTTGAAATCAGAATACTTTTCATAATTAGTGATTGGTTCAACCTTTTCATTTGAAAAGATTAAATTTAATGTCAAGTTAACTTGTTCCCAGGCCATTGGTCTGTATTACAGAGCCACTTAGGTCCCATAAACCAAGTTTTGTTTGACTTCAACAACTTGTAGGATAAACCTCTGGTCAGAAAGTCTGCTGGATTCTGTTTTAGTTGGAACATAGTGAAAGTTTACTTGTAGGCTTTCATTAGCGTCAGCTATTTCTTTTAGCCTATTTCTTACAAAGATATTCTTACTATTAATGCTATCATTCCGTATCCAGGCAAGACAAATCTGACTGTCAAGCCAGACGTGGATATTAGTTATAAACACATAGTAAGCATCCTTAAGCAATGAAATGGTTTTAATGGCTAATGTAGCAGCCAATAGTTCCAATTGAGTATGGTTCGGGTAGGTTTGAGAGGTGCAACTTTCCCTTTTGCATAAATTAGATGACTTTCTGTAGGGCTTACAAGATACGCACAGCACCCATAAGCTTGTGTGCTTGCATCAGCAACCAATGCGCTCTGGGGCTTATCCCTAAACCCACAGCACCTTTGAATTTTAATGTTCTGCACTTTTGTTAAATCAGTAGCTAACTTCTTCCAAGATTTTTGATTTTCATTTGTTATTGGATCATCCCACCCAACATTTGTCCTCCAAATTTCTTGGAGGAGAATCTTTGATTTTTTGTTGAAGGCAGGAATAGACCATGGATCAAAAATTTTGGAAGCCTCTGATAATATTTGTCTTTTAGTATTTGCTTCCTCATCAAGTTTAAAACCTTTAGTACAGATTGAATCATGACTGTTAGAAGTTGCATCCAAATACCAGTTCATACCTAAAGTTTTAACTCTGTCTGATGGCTCAGTAAGACCATTATTATCTTTTAAAATCTTTTTGTTTAAATCCTCATTATTTGAAATCCACTCTCTAAGTTCAAAGTTACCTTGTTGCATAATGTTTTGAGAGTGTTCATAGACTTCAGATAATTCAGATTTTGTTGTCGTTGAGCCTATTAGATTGTCTACGTAGAAATGTTCCTTAAGGAAATTCAATGTTAGAGAGTTATTAAACTGGTTTAAATGATGTCTAATTGTCAATGCTAATAGGCTAGGTGAGCAATTGGCTCCAAACAACACAACATTAAATCTATAGGTTATGAACCCTTTATTCAAATCAAATGGATCCTTGAACCATAAGAACCTTAGTTGGTTCTTATCATATTCATTTTTAAGATTTATTCTCAAAAATGCCTTTGAAATGTCACTTTGTACAGCATATTTGTCTAACCTGAACCTCAGTAAGATCTTCACAAGGTCAGAAATGAGATTAGGACCCTCAATCAAGCAATCATTCAAACTGTGTTTATCACTGTCTTTGAGGCTACAGTTATATACTACTCTGAGTTTTGTTGTTGGGGCATCTTGTCGATAAACCCCCCTGTGGGTTAAATAATGACAACCATCTTTTTTAAAAGGGTTATTTGTTACTTCTTCAATGAAGCCTTTCTGTAGCTGTTCTTTGAAGACATCACTGTACTTTACAATATTATTATCTTGTCTGAGTTTTTTCATTACTTTATATAAATGTCCTTTAGCTACTTTGAGATTGTCTCTTAAAGTTGGACAATTTATTTTCCAAGGTAACTCAACAAAATAACTATTGTCTTTGCACTGAATGGTGTCTTCAAATCTTTCTACCATTAACTGATCTTCTGAAGTTTGATTTGTGTCATGTATACCCACAGATTCTAGTAACCATAAAGTTTGAATTGCCTCATCCAAAGTTTCATTTGATAATGATGAATTAATGTTCTCAGTTGCGATAATATTATTCAAAGTGTTGCTATTCTTACAGGTGTTATGTAGGACTGAGTTGAGGCACATAGTATTTGTTGGTCATGCACTGTTTTGGTTTAGGTCTAGGTTGTATTCTGATAGGTCACCCAAAGGGGCTATCCCTGATGGAGTCTGAATAGCTATACCATTACCTATCTCTACTATGCCCTTATGAATAAGATTAATATAATCTGCCCCTATTAGCATTTCAATGTTAGCTATTGTGTTGTTAGTGATATGTCTATCAGCTATTTTGTAGTGTTTTTTCAAATGATTTATGGTTTGTTCTAGTTTGGGTATAACCAGTTTGTTTTGTCCTACTTTAGAAATAATAACTGCTTCAATTTTCTTGAATTTACTTTCTAAATGTAGTTCCAGGTCAATTGTCTTATAGCTATTTTTGTCCGAGTTATCCTTAACAAAGGACGCAATATTGAGGTTTTGTTCATTCGGGTTTGGTGTCAAACCCAATTTATTAACTACATTTTTTGAAACAAATGTTTGTTGAGAACAACAGTCTATAAGACATCTCACTGGAGTGGTACTACCCTCACTATTCACTAAGTCCAAAGTAATAGTTGGTAAAAGAATCTCAGTGTTTCTTGTTACATTGTTTGAACAAGCAGAATGTCCCATGAAAGTGGCATTTTCTTGATTACCTTTGTTTGGGGGAGGTATCTTTTGAGTTTGAGTACTATTATTTGGACACTTTGGTGAATCACACATTGATGAGACATGTCGTAAACTTTTACAAAACTTACACTTGAATCTTAACCTAGATTTACAGTCTTTCTTATAATGTCCCTGGCCAGTACACTTTTTACACAGGTTCAACTGTTCACATCTTTTAGCCCTTTGGTTAAAATCTGAATATTTGTCACACCCAGTACTACTGTGTTCATTACTTGCACAAAATTTGCAATATGGTGTGTAAGTTGAGGCAGCAGTTACATTAAAGTTCTGTAATGTAGGTGTTCGTGTTTTGTAGTTGGTCACATTTGATTCTACAGTATCAAGTTTTGTCTGTTTGGCTGTAGCTAGTTGGTCTCTGGGAACAGTCTTTGGTTTATCCATAGTCTGGGTCTTATGTGTTGGAAAATCTCTCAAGTTGTAATTAGTTAGGATATTGGGGAAGTGTTGTCTTATTTGTGTTAAATTAGGATAATTTTCTCCCGTCTTTAGAATTAAATTATCTTTAACCCTCGAAGGAAGGCACCTAAGTACTATGCTTTGTATAAGCCAAGATGAAGTTTTAATATCTATCTCATTGCTAACCAGTTGTCCTATAATAGCTTCTAATTTTGTATAAAAATTTTCCATATCACTATGGTTATCTTTTATGGGTGCAAATTCAAAAATTTGTTGAGATAATTCATATATAATCACATCTTTATTAACGTAATTACGTTTTAAAAGATCAATAGCTACTTCATATGAATCCCCTACGGCTGGTAAATAGGCTATCAGGTTAGGCTGGGCCTTTAAGAACTAGTTAAGTAACTAAACTTTTCAACAGTTGAAATATAAGGTTTATTACCTATTAAATTCTCAAATTTGTCAATGAAAGATGGGAATTGTACCGTGTCCCCTTCAAATGTTGGTATTTGCAAAATGGGTAACTGAGCCCTCAATTCTTGTGACTCAGGATTTTGCATGCCACTTAAATTTTGTTGAAGGTTAGCCCTACTTTGATTAAAATCAGAATTAGGTTTTTTTGGTGTTAAGTCAGTCAACCGAGACCGTAGTTCCCTTATTTGCTGTTCAATTGAGCTTACCTGATCATCATCATCAGCGTAAAGGTCTATCAATTGTTCTTCAGCCATTTCGGATTCAACTAACTCTGAAATACTCTCATTAATGGCTATTATTTCCTTCTTTTTAATTTCTAATTTAATAATTACACACTCTATATTTTTCTTACCTGGTTGTGTAATATTGTTAAAAGTGTTCACAGCCTTTGTAACAGCTCCCAACTTTGCCCCCCTTTTCTTTTTTAACTTTTTCAATTCTGCACTGTCCATGTCTAAGTCAAAATTGTTTAACTGGGGATCGTAATGAAATAGAGGACAAGAAGAAATTACCAGAGAAGAGAGAGCACAGACAAAACAGTCAAGTTCAAATTTGGTTTAATCCCCCCCAAGTACTTGTGTGTCACTCAGGTCTAAGCTTATAAGAGAATGAGACTCCTTTAATGTAAATGTTTCCTAGTTAGGCCCTAGGTTGTAGACCTAATTAGGCTTGCTCAGGTTAGGCTTAGGCTAGACTAGCCTAATTCTGCAATTTTTGTTAAGTAAGCTTAAGGTTTGTAAATTCCCCACACACGGACCACCAATGCGAAAAATGCTCTGTATGAATTGGTCCACAATTAACCCACCCCTTATATCTCCAGTCTAACTATAGAGTAGATCAAGTCTAGCCTAGAGGGGTCAGCCTAGAGATTCCGGAAATGGTCCAGAGCGGGCAGATAAATTGAGGTCCACAGTAGGATTCCTCACAAGAATTAGGTTAGGGCAATCTACCTTCACCTTTGTTAAGCTATGAGTTGATGCTGGGTCTTAGGCCACAATGTAGGCCTAACTTGTCTGACCCAGCTTAATTTAATGTATTAACTGTTGGTGTAAAAACTCAATTAGTCACTTACTTTTAGTTATTACAGTCTCTCCCTTCTCCGGTTATGTTTTCGAGAGCGCACTTTGCTGGTACGTCCTCTCGCCCCGTTCTTCGTTTTCGTTCCCCTTTGTTCTCCTCTTCGCGGGGCTTCTCGTACCAGCGTTGTCTTGGTTT
Organism: Bathynomus jamesi; assembly: GCA_023014485.1. Classification (NCBI taxonomy): domain Eukaryota; kingdom Metazoa; phylum Arthropoda; class Malacostraca; order Isopoda; family Cirolanidae; genus Bathynomus; species Bathynomus jamesi. Next base: position 545,983 of record JAJOZX010000682.1, read on the forward strand.
TTTCCTCGGTTGGTTGAGCGGTAATGTATCTCCACTACCGAGCACGCTCCTCCCACACAGTATATAAATACTAGTGTGGAGAATAACTCTGGTGAGCAACCAATTGGTTTCATCCACCCAGTTATTGACATAAAAGGAATTTAATGATTGTTAGATTAACTACCTACCTACTCAGTGAACCATTTTCGTTACCTCCCAACTACCCACTCATCAGTTTTCCATATTTAATTTGGAAAACATGAAGCCCAAATTAGCAGCCATTTGACACCGATATCTATCCATAATGAACTATATGACGCAGACTGGTTAGAAAAATCATCAGTGGGATTTGCATTTTGTATTGACCACTTCAGAGAGCGCTGCGAGTCAATTTGTGTAAGAACCTTTACCAATGAAATGAACCTTTATGATAAGATCCCGTAGGTAGGCTTTGCTCCACCACTCCAGAGACTCAACTCTCGACAGGCCTCAAGCCAACACTAAAGCAAGGTTCTCATACGATGATGTCTACAATAATACGATATTCTAAGCCTTTATACAATAATTTTGTTATATCATACGGTAAGTTTGATTGACAGCTTCGTCATTTTTTACTATAAAATAATGAAAATATATTAATGAAGAAATAAAACGGTAGAAAACTCGCTGATTTCGAATATTTGCTGTTTAAATATGGTACAATGAGGTGACGAGGGAAGAACTGTAAGCCATTGTCCAGCCGGGTCCATGGGCTGTGTATGGGCAGGCTTGTTGAAAGCATAGTGGACATGAGTCGCGTATGGGCTGAAAATAGTATTTGGCTACTGTCCTGGGCGGGTACGGGCTTCATTTTTTTCCCAAATGTGTAGTGAATGATAAAAAAGAATAATTTAAAATATTTTTAAAATTTTAAAAAAATGCTGCTAACATTAATTTTATAGTTGCTGCTTGTCATAATACCCGCCTTTTATAGTCACATACCTATAATACTATGAATGGCATAGTGTTATAGGTCGGGGTCGGTGACACCGGCAGGACCGAGCTGGGTACATATTTTATACAATTCTTACGGGCCGGGCACGGGCATTATAAAAAAAAAGAACATAACTGGCCGTACCGGGCCAGACCTAAACCAACAGATACGGGCCAGGCCGGGCCTGAAAAAGTAGGTCTGTGCAGACCTCTAGTGGATGCCACGTTCGGCAGCCAGCCAAAGTTGTATCTAAACATGTTTCAAACATGTAGTTTTGCAAAACATTTCTGGTCTTTCTAGTATCAGTGGATTCCTGCTTCCCGAGAGGTTGTAGGAGTGACGCTTGCTATGTTCTCTTGGTTTTCGTCATCAATACTCAATTATATAGCGTAGATTTATTAAAAGTTTATTAAAAAGGCATACTATTTATATGAAAGGAAAGGTTAAATAATATATAAACGACTAATTAAAAAATTATAAGTAAAATGTACGGTAATAATCTTTTCATATGATGTACGATAATTTAGTTCTGAGAATTTGGGAGTTCTGCACTAAAGCTGTTACACTTATAAGTTACACTAACCTAAGTTTGGATAGCCTAGATCTGTTGATTAGGCTACTGTGTGATTTAAATTAGTTAAAACGATGGCAGACCCACTGAGTTTATTGCGTCAGTATAATGTGAATAAAAAAGAAATAGTGATTAAGGATGATAATATTCTGTTTGGAGAATTTTCTTGGCCAAAGGATGTGAAAACCAATTATCAAATTTATGGGTAAGCTTTACTGGAAAGAATTACGACGTAGCTTAACAATAACATAGGTCTAATTTCTAAAGTTCGGCTAGTCTTAAGCTTATTTTTTAATATAGGGAATGATAGGTTAATCAGTTCGGGGGGGCTCGTATAAATTTACTTCTCCAGCCGTCCAGACTTCGCAGTCTGCTCGAATTTTCCAATGCATTCGCGATAACTTCCCAAAAACTTTGTGCCAAGAGTTCCAGGCATGTATTTTTACTGCATAATAACATTACATTTCATTTGGAAAACATGAAGCCACTCAGGTTAAGATTCGGTTTAGCACTAGGAATCCAATTTTTGCATGGAAATAGGCTTAACAGATGTAGAATTTGATTGCAAATCGATTTTCTTGTATAACATTTTTTGCATAAATTTACACTTACTGAGTGTACAGCTGTACACCCTTGATAATTGGTTAGGTAAGTCATGATATTTTCGCTAGTTTTAACATAACTATTACAACTTATGTCTAACGTGAGGGGACCAAGCTTGAATGCAATATTCTAACTTTCTAAGTGAGGCCTAACAAGAATTATATATTTGCAGATGACTTCCTTACTCTTGTAACTAACATTCCTCTTAATAATACCTAACACTTTATTTGCTTTATTCCTAGCCTCTAAGTACTGCTTAAAAATTTTTAGGGTTATTATTGAATGTTTCACCAATAGTGACCTTGACATTCAATAATTACCAAGTTTAGTGTGTATATATTATGGGGGAAGTCTGGGGGCCAAAGCCCCCACCCCCCCCCACCCAGTTAATACACAATTGGAGAATATGGGTTAAGGTTAGGTTAGTGTGAAAAAACTATAGGGATATGGGTTGATTGCCTGTTACCCTCATCCATTGGAAATTTCTAGCAGATTTCAGTGGAGAGTTAATGACAAAAGCCTTACATTTTTTTCGTTAGAGAGTTATGTATGTGTAAATCTTCAAAGGACCTCTTTATGTATTGTTTTTAGTGGTTAATATTAACTTTATTTGCCTTCAGTATTTTAATACTGCCTAATGGTAAAGAAAGGAATTGCCTTACCTTATTATTTTGTTGGGCATCACTTTTGTTTTGATGTAGGGCCATGGTATGATGGCGTTACACAATAAGTTTCTTTGGTTTAATTAATATGGGCATTCACTACACTTAAAACCTGAAGGAATAGGCCTATCCTTCTGAGTTATTAGTCTTATGAGGTATTCATTCAGAAGTTATAGAAAGATTAAGTACATCTTCCTTACTTAAAAGCAGGGCTTAACATCAGCAAGCTCAGAGTGCTGCAAAATATAAATAATTCATTTAGGAATCTGCTGATTTTACAAAGTTCATTGACTTTTCTCTCGAAGTAATTTTCATGAGTCAGCAGTGGAAAATTTTGAATATGAAATAATAAATTTGGTTTTCTTGTCATGCAGGCCCAATGCCTATATATGGGGTTCTATGTATGGCAATTTCATTCCCAATAGGCTATGTTGCCTATCCTAAGGCAATTTTGTAGATATTTAATTCAATGAATTAATAATTTGTAATTAATTAAGAAATAAAGGTACCAGTATCATATACGATACCATCCATGTTGTAAGCATATATAGTTTTTCCATATACTTGGGGTTAGATGGGGGGGGGGGGGGGGTGGGGGGGGGGGGGGGGGGGGGGGGGGGGGGGGGGGGGGGGCTATGTGAAATAAGTTAAAAAGAATGAAGTAGGAATTTAGAAAGAGAGAGGTTACTCTCAAGACCTATTTAAATATAAAAGTTCAAGAGGCCAATTTCTCAAGTTTAATTAGTTATGTCAATCAGTTTGACTCTCCTTGGGTATAGGAAATTTATGGAATTAAAGTAAAGTTATTAAGCATTTTAACTTTGCTCATTTTGTGTGTAAGTTTTATAAGTCACCAGTTTTTAAATGCTGGTTTACTAATGTTTTGGAGTTTTGTCATATTTTGTTAATGATTTATGCTTTAAAGTGACTTCTACATTGGTGAGTTAATTGAAATGTATATACTGTACTTCCAATGTTGTGTTGTTTGGTTAAAAGAGTTTGTACTGTATTCAAACCTCCTACCACTTCAGACAAATCAATACCTATAGTTTGTGTAGAGTAAATGTTACTCCTCCACAGGTAGATCTGGAGGGCTTTGGGGCTTTGAATCCTGTACTATTTTTGTGGTGTTTCGTCTCTGGCCAAGGCAGGCCATAAGACCCTTGTAATTGTTTGGCCCATGACCAAGGGAGGCCACAAGACCCTTGTAATTGTTTGGCCCATGACCAAGGGAGGCCACAAGACCCTTGTAATTGTTTGGCCCATGACCAAGGGAGGCCACAAGACCCCTGTTGAATAGTTTGGCCCATGACCAAGGGAGGCCACAAGACCCTTGTTGAGTAGTTTGGTCAAGGGAGGCCACAAGACCCTTGTTGAATAGTTTGGGCCAAGGGAGGCCACAAGACCCTTGTTGAATAGTTTGGGCCAAGGGAGGCCACAAGACCCTTGTTGAATAGTTTGGGCCAAGGGAGGCCACAAGACCCTTGTTGAATAGTTTGGGCCAAGGGAGGCCGCAAGACCCTTGTTGAATAGTTTGGGCCAAGGGAGGCCGCAAGACCCTTGTTGAATAGTTTGGGCCAAGGGAGGCCGCAAGACCCTTGTTGAATAGTTTGGGCCAAGGGAGGCCGCAAGACCCTTGTTGAATAGTTTGGGCCAAGGGAGGCCGCAAGACCCTTGTTGAATAGTTTGGGCCAAGGGAGGCCGCAAGACCCTTGTTGAATAGTTTGGGCCAAGGGAGGCCGCAAGACCCTTGTTGAATAGTTTGGGCCAAGGGAGGCCGCAAGACCCTTGTTGAATAGTTTGGGCCAAGGGAGGCCGCAAGACCCTTGTTGAATAGTTTGGGCCAAGGGAGGCCGCAAGACCCTTGTTGAATAGTTTGGGCCAAGGGAGGCCGCAAGACCCTTGTTGAATAGTTTGGGCCAAGGGAGGCCGCAAGACCCTTGTTGAATAGTTTGGGCCAAGGGAGGCCGCAAGACCCTTGTTGAATAGTTTGGGCCAAGGGAGGCCGCAAGACCCTTGTTGAATAGTTTGGGCCAAGGGAGGCCGCAAGACCCTTGTTGAATAGTTTGGGCCAAGGGAGGCCGCAAGACCCTTGTTGAATAGTTTGGGCCAAGGGAGGCCGCAAGACCCTTGTTGAATAGTTTGGGCCAAGGGAGGCCGCAAGACCCTTGTTGAATAGTTTGGGCCAAGGGAGGCCGCAAGACCCTTGTTGAATAGTTTGGGCCAAGGGAGGCCGCAAGACCCTTGTTGAATAGTTTGGGCCAAGGGAGGCCGCAAGACCCTTGTTGAATAGTTTGGGCCAAGGGAGGCCGCAAGACCCTTGTTGAATAGTTTGGGCCAAGGGAGGCCGCAAGACCCTTGTTGAATAGTTTGGGCCAAGGGAGGCCGCAAGACCCTTGTTGAATAGTTTGGGCCAAGGGAGGCCGCAAGACCCTTGTTGAATAGTTTGGGCCAAGGGAGGCCGCAAGACCCTTGTTGAATAGTTTGGGCCAAGGGAGGCCGCAAGACCCTTGTTGAATAGTTTGGGCCAAGGGAGGCCGCAAGACCCTTGTTGAATAGTTTGGGCCAAGGGAGGCCGCAAGACCCTTGTTGAATAGTTTGGGCCAAGGGAGGCCGCAAGACCCTTGTTGAATAGTTTGGGCCAAGGGAGGCCGCAAGACCCTTGTTGAATAGTTTGGGCCAAGGGAGGCCGCAAGACCCTTGTTGAATAGTTTGGGCCAAGGGAGGCCGCAAGACCCTTGTTGAATAGTTTGGGCCAAGGGGGGCCGCAAGACCCTTGTTGAATAGTTTGGGGCCAAGGGGGCCGCAAGACCCTTGTTGAATAGTTTGGGGCCAAGGGGGCCGCAAGACCCTTGTTGAATAGTTTGGGCCAAGGGGGGCCGCAAGACCCTTGTTGAATAGTTTGGGCCAAGGGGGCCGCAAGACCCTTGTTGAATAGTTTGGGGCCAAGGGGGCCGCAAGACCCTTGTTGAATAGTTTGGGCCAAGGGGGGCCGCAAGACCCTTGTTGAATAGTTTGGGGCCAAGGGGGCCGCAAGACCCTTGTTGAATAGTTTGGGCCAAGGGGGCGCAAGACCCTTGTTGAATAGTTTGGGCCAAGGGGGCCGCAAGACCCTTGTTGAATAGTTTGGGGCCAAGGGGGGCCGCAAGACCCTTGTTGAATAGTTTGGGGCCAAGGGGGCCGCAAGACCCTTGTTGAATAGTTTGGGGCCAAGGGGGGCCGCAAGACCCTTGTTGAATAGTTTGGGCCAAGGGGGGCCGCAAGACCCTTGTTGAATAGTTTGGGGCCAAGGGGGGCCGCAAGACCCTTGTTGAATAGTTTGGGGCCAAGGGGGGCCGCAAGACCCTTGTTGAATAGTTTGGGGCCAAGGGGGGCCGCAAGACCCTTGTTGAATAGTTTGGGCCAAGGGGGGCCGCAAGACCCTTGTTGAATAGTTTGGTCTCTGGCCAAAGTACACTATATAATTTTTGGCACAAAATTATGTGCACAGAACCAGAGCACGCAATAAAAGCTTTTACTCTCTGACCCTTGGTTATGTTCAGACAGGTTGTTGTGTTTGTGGCACATGTAAAGAGTATGTGTGTGTGTGGGGTTTTTTTTTTTTTTTTTTTCTGAATCTAGTTGGTCTTCAAAACTTGGATTCACCACTCCAGTGAAGTCAATACCCATAGTTATGATTGAGTAAGTGTTGTGTCTCCTACAGGTAGGTCTGGAAGGTTTGGGGGTTTTGAAGGAATTCAATCTGTTTGCAAAGAATACCGTACATGTGTGTGTTGATGAAATCTTTTGAGTGATTCTTCCTTAAAAGAAGAATTGGATACTTGGAGTTGCATGTATATATTCATATACTATATGTATGTGTGTAAATGTATACAGGTAGCCCTCGATTTACGCCAGGGTTAGGTTCTTGGGGGGGACAGACGCAAATGGAATCGGTGCAAATGGAACCCTTCATATGATGGAGTCAATGGGAAATCACAAGGTTAGGTCCCGGGCACCAAAAATTTTACCTAACCTTTTCAATACTGGAGTATTTAAAGCTCAGAAATAAACTTTTTTAATTAAAAAAGTGTGTTATTTTTAACCTACATAAATAAATAAAAAATAAATTAATACATGAAACAAATTTTGTACAATTTACCTTCACATGTTTGGAGCCCACACGTGGTCTTATAAGTGCCACTGTCAGGCCCCTGCATTGATGTTTTTTGACAGTGGCATAATGCAGAAGTTTTAGTTGGCTTTTGAAGGTCCTGGTTGAGGATCTTCTGTTGAAGGCCCTGGTTGAGGATCTTCTGTTGAAGGCCCTGGTTGAGAAGGTTGCCTTTTTTTGAAGAAAGAATCAAGTGTTGATTACCTGGATTTCTTCCTCCTTTTTTTAACAATTTCAAAATAAGGGCTCAGGCTTGATATGACACTCCTTTTAACTGTGGCACTCCTCTCCCAGTTGTGATCAATGTCGCAGAGCTCATTAGGGACTCTACACTTGCAAGAATCCGTTGTAGATCACTGGTCTTCATAATTTTTAGAGGAGGGTCTTCTTCTTTCTCTTCCTCCTGCTGTTGGCTAAGTTCTGCAGCTAACTCTTCAAGGTCTTCATTTGAAAGAGTCTCTGCATGACTTTCCAAGATCTCAGTTACATCTTCAACTGTAACTTCTTCTAACCCTGCCTCTTGTGCCAGCCTGCTGATGTCTTCTACAACATTCTGTTGTGGCTCGAATCCTCTGAAGTCATGCATGAAATCTGGGAGAAGTTTACGCCACACTCCATTTAGACAATTGACAGTCACTTCTTGCCAGGCTATGTTAATGTGATTGATGCCCTTTAAGACATCAAATGACCGCCAATATTCTTTGATGGTAATGTTGGACATGTCTAAAGCTTTTACCATTTACTGGCGCTATTGCGAATCGGCACAAATTGGACCAGCGCAAAACAAGGGCTACCTATATTTTGTTGTAGGGTTTTACTTTTGAGTTTTTTGTTAGGTTAACCAATTTGGCTGAGCAAAGATCCTCAAATATTGCATTTGAGACCCTTATATCAAGCCTTGTCTGTTTTATGCCTATATGGGAAATAGGACTTAGAATAAATGCAAAAAAACTTCAATTTTTTCCTACGTGAAGGTCAAAATATGATGATAAAAACCCACTCTAATAGACAGAGTTTATTTCCACAACAGTTTTGATGCCCACTGGCATCCTCTTCGGGTGGATACAGAAAAATGAATGAACCAAAAACAAGAGGGAAAACAGTCCGGAGACCTTTAAGAAATTCGCTCCTAGATTAGATCCTGTTATCCCGACACTGGAAGGGCATTTTTATCAGGGTTGGCACAAGTGGGTCACCCATTTTTCCCCACCTGTGTTTAAAAAAACACTTGAAAAAACCCGCTATTTTACCCACCCAGGTGGATTTTTTCAGAAGTTGTCATTTTTTATATTTATCTGTATTTTTTCATTAAAATAGGAATACCATTTGTTATATTATTTATAATTACTAACTGATTCTCTGTAAACTAAACAGGTTATTCAATCTATGTAGAACATTAAAAAGTTTAGTCAATAAGTTTACATTTATAATGCAGCATTGAACAGTAGGTTATGAAACTCATTGAAAAACAAAATTAAAATAGTGTATGAAATGATCCAAATAGCAAATTCCAGCATTTAACTATTAAATTGTTATAAAACTATAAGACAGTATGGCTCATAAACATTTTATAATTACTCCATTGTCTCCATGACCATATGATCAAATCTACCTCTAAAGGTGGAGTTGCTAAGCACAAGTACCTGTGTATTTTAACTAATTTTGTGGCCTTATCTACACCTAGCCTGTTTCTTAATTTTGTCCAGACCAAACCAAAAGTAGAGAATATTCTCTCAATGGATGCAGAACTTGGGGGACAACTAAGCAAATGTTTAAAATATTGACAAAAATCAGCTGGCAGTGTTCTTTTTTTGCTGTGCAATTTTCCATAAGCTGCCACCATTTTGCAGGTCTATCTTTATACATGGCAAGAACTTGTGGTTGAAACAATTGAAGCTGGAAATATTCCATCATCTTTAATCCTAAAAGCCATGAACTGTGGGAGAAACTCAGGCTTGTGAGTTGTTATCCACTCTTCTGCTTCATCTTCTTGCTCAGCACTCAGTTTTGCTCCTGCATAAATAAACACAAGAATGTGAATATGAGAACAATGTCAATCTGGAAGGAATAATTGATAAATTTTTATTTATTTCTAAATAGATATTATAGCAGCTCAATAAAAAAAAATCTAATGGCTATATAGTAGTTAACTAAAGACCATATACACACCTATTTAAGTATTGTACATTATTAGATATTTTAACATATACACTACATACCACCTTTTGAACTAAAAATCTTGAGCAAAATACAACCACAGTGCATGTCTAATCTAGTATAGGGTAAATAAAAAAAAATACTTAATGCGGAAGGATCCATCAAGTTGGCAATATAAAAGAAGGGTTCAATTGCTTCATCCATTCTTGACTTGATGCTTGATCTGTAAGGTTCCAGTGCTTCACTTTGAAGTAGACTTATCCAAACATCAGTTGCAGTGGACAATGTTGCTGAATCACTTTGGAGCTGTAACGAAATATTTTTGTTTTCATATTCTATGGTTATATAATATATAAAAGTACTTCTAGATGTGAATGTGCTACATATGTACATGTAAAATTATGTGAATAATACATGTTTATTTCTATTTATTTACCATATTGAGAGCTTCAGCTACTTCTGTAATTTGCTTTTGAAGGTCTACTATCTCTTTGTACAGATGAGTGTTAGCCAAGACTTTTGGTATATCTCAACATATTTCTAAAAGTTTTTTATGAATGTTTCAGTACAAGCATTTTGACTATTCCACCGAGTGTCATTAGGTATTTGTGGCATCATTCCTCCTTTTTCTTGGAGCCATTCCTATGAATACAAAAAAGTTATTAATTCCTATTTATAAGGATATAATTCATTCAGTACAAGTTACTACTGTACAAGAAAGTAAAATTGAAACTTGAGCCATGTTTCATATTAGAATAAATAGATAGGGGCCTACTTTATCAAACTAATTTGATAATTTTAATTAAACTTCATAATACTGTAGCTACCATGATACATACATGAGGCTGATGATGGTTTCTGAAATATTTTTGAACTTCAACTACATGTTTCATAACAGTTTGAGGTATACTACTTTTTCCAGCAAATTAAGATAGTGGGCTGAGCAGCCATATGCAATGATGTGGTCCACTTGTTCATCCTCTTTCATCAATTCCTTCATTCGTTTCATTTTAGCCTCATTGTCTGTGCATATTGCAAAAACCTATTGTAGAACACAAATTTTTATTGTAACATTTTATACCAATTTATAGATTGAGTACAGAAATAACCATCAGAGACTTGGTTATGTTGTAAAAAAAATCCAAAATTTACATATAAAACATTTAAAATTAGTTAAAGTAAAACAGATTAAATTATATATTTCATTATATACTATATCTAGGAACCAAATCTCTGACTGTCTGTATAATAAATTCAGTACTAGTATTACAATATTTCGCAATATTTTATTTCAAATTATTTTGTAAGGATGTCAATGATTGTTTTCAGTTTCAAGAATAAATATGAAGAAATTTTTTTTATAATTAATAGTATTAATTATAATTTAATTATTGATAACTATTGTATTTTACACAAGTTCCTGTTCCCAGATGTATATTAAAACTTATTGTTTCAATAATCAAAGACAAAATAAAATTGTGCAATTTATGGAATCAATATCTATGTAAAAGCTCACCTTTTTGTTGTGCTTTTCTTTGAATTCTTCCACTGCTGATTTAACTTCTTGCAGACAATATTCTGAAGTTTTCTTTGCAGATCCTGAATCAATGGCTTTAAGTAGAAATGATCTACAGAAGCTAAGGCTAACAAAAGTCCCTAAGATCCACTCTAAGGTTAGCCTAAGAGAAAGGAAAAGAGCAAGGGGTTAAGTAGCAATACCAATCACTCGTGGGTTAACATTCACTCAGAAAAAGGGCAAAAAGACTCCCCATCATCATCTGCCAGCCACTGCTGACAAGTTAGAAATATAGTCAGAGAGAATAGGAGAGGGGTGAAAGATGAAAAGAAGTAAAATAAGAACTCTTACAAACAATGCAAACACAGTCTTAACTCACTGTCATACCATGCAAACTACAGACATGCAAGTAAGAGGAGGATAAGAAAAAAAAAATAGGTAAAGTTAAACAAAAAGTGGGTTAGTTTACACTACGAGATACATCTACATTCGTGTTAGTCTATTTTTAATTTTCTTGCTGGCATATATCACACTGGCATGTCACAAGCTGGCATTAGACGTCAACAGACTCATCCTTGATTACGACTCTCCAGAGCTCCTGTTGCTAATTTTTTATTTTTATTTTAAACAACATTAATATTTTTAAAATGTGTATCTAAACGGTTCTTAAGCATATTAATGCTGGTAGAGTTAACGACTGATGCAGGAAGATTATTCCATTTATCAATTACTTTAAACGTAAAGAAGTTTTTAGAGATATTAGTAATGAAACGTCTGCCACGCAATTTAAATCCATTATTACGAGTATTGCTATTATCAAAAGTGAACAGTTTGTCAAAATTTATGTTATTAATGATTTTGAAAACTTCAATAAGCTCCCCCCCCTTAATCTCCTAGTTTCGAGTGAATGTAAGTCTAACTCTTTTATCCTATCTTCATAAGGCTTGTTGTGCAATGACGGAATTAGTTTTGTGGCACGACGCTGAACCCTTTCTAACCTATCAATATCCTTACGCAAATACGGGCATCAAAACTGAATGGCATATTCTAAATGAGGCCTGACTAGGGATTTGTAAGGGGGCAATATAATATCCTTCGATTTAAATTCGAAACCGCACTATGAAGCCTAACATCCTATTAGCTTTTGCACAAGACTCCAGGCACTGGTTCCTAACCTTTAAATCCTTAGATACACATACACCTAAATCTACTTCCTCGTCAATGCTTGCTAACTCTCTACCATCCATTGTGTACGTGTAATTATTGTTATGAGAAACTATATCCAAAACTTTACATTTGTCTATGTTAAATTGCATCTGCCACTTAACCATCCACTCCATAATCCTATTTATATTGTCTTGGAACCTATTTGTATCATCCTCGTTAACAACCCTTCTGCTTATTTTAGTATCATCTGCAAATTTTTACACATTACTAGTCAATCCTACATCTATGTTGTTAATGTAGATTACGAATAGCAATGGGCCTAACACTGAACCCTGTGGGACACCGCTACCTACATCCAACCACCCTGATTCACTACCATTAACAACAACCCTCTGTTTCCTAGCGCAAAGCCATTCCTCTAACCAGTTAGCTACCTGACCACGTATATTGTGCGCTTTAACCTTCGCAATTAATCTTCTATGCAGAACTGTATCAAACACTTTTTTAAAATCTAAATAAATAACGTCAGCTACTCTATGCCTATCATATTTGCATACTATTTCGTTATAAAATTCTAACAAATTAGTTAAACAAGATCTATGTCTTTGAAACCCATGCTGACTACTATTAATCAAATCTCTACCTTCTAAGTGATTGATGATACGATCCCTAACTACGGATTCCAAAAGTTTACTGATAATTGACATTAAGCTAATGGGCCTATAATTGCTAGCTACTGTGCAGTCGCCTTTTTTAAAAATGGGCATAATGTTAGCTAATTTGAAGTCTTCAGGAATAATCCCCATTTTGAGTGACTGATTAAAAATCTTCATTAAGGGGCCTACAATAATAGGACGGGTCGTACTCAGGTGACAACATGAATCTGAAGGAAATCCTGCCATCAGGGGTGTCTAAATTGTGTTTTTACATGGGGAATTCAAATATGAGCTTATTTTTTGGATAGGATATAACTAACCTACATCATTTTATATTTCTAAATTGCCAATTTTACCCTTTTGAACCCCTTTATAATATATTAAAAGATATAAGGTAAATCATTTATATTGACAAGGCCAAATCAACTTTACATATATTTATTAATAGGTGAACTGCATGTATATCACTGGATATAATTACAAAGATCATTCTCCTGACATCTTGAACTTTGCTAGGTTGCACAAATCCTGCTTTGACTCAGACTTGGACATCAGCTTCCTGCTGGTCTCCTGAGCCCTGATCCCTCCATCCCTCTTCAATGATGAATTCCACAATGAATTGCAGAATCTTCAGGTTCTTTCCTTTAAGTCCGTGCTTTGACACCCAGAGCCTGAGAAGTCTGTTTGCTGTGGTGAGCCAGCGGCTGTGGTTTACTGGTCCTATCTCTAACAGAGCCAGCCCTGCAGGAAGTACTCCATCCCTGACTGCACAGACAATTTTATAGCCATAGTATTGATCAGTTGAGAGATCTTGAATGACCTTGTCAGGAAGCTTGATCAGTGGAGGGCCAACAGAGATTCGGGTGAAGTTTGGATTGATATCAAAGTCTGTAGCAGAATCAAGGAGCTTTCCTATTGGCCCGGATAATTTTTTGTCTGACAGAGTAGGGCCACAAGGTCAATAATGAGATGGCGTAGGGGAAGTTCAACAGTGTGCAGGTTGCACACCAACCAGACCAGCTTTCACACCAGTGTTGACATTTGTTGAGTCTCCTCCAATGGCCAACAAGGTCTTATCATAACCCCTCTCTTTCAGCCAAGCAAACAGGACCTTAGCAATCTTCTCCGCATGTGACTCCTCTTTAGTTGCTTTCTCTGGGGTAAAGTGGAACAGATAGTAGCTGCCAGGCTCACTAACAACACTATAGTGTTCTTCCTTGATCTTTGCGGGAAAAGATTGGTCACTGCCCTCAGCTTCCATCATCACATTGGTCAGGTCAATCCGCCCATCAAAGAGGATGCAAGAGATCCCCCCCTCCTCCCTGCACTTCTTCTCGCTGTTCCCCCAGCTCTCTCATCAACTTCTCCTGTGCTCTCTTGACCTTGCTCTTATCAATCACTTTACTTGTATTGTCTTCTGTGATGATTCCTGCATCAATCAGAGCTGCTGTTGCTATCGCTGCAGTTGGCCTCAGCCCTATGCCATACCTTACACTAGCAAGGGCAATGTTTTGAATCTCATCATAGTTTTTCTGTACCTTTGCCGAAGCTGCTGGCTCAGGGTCAGTTTGAGGGAAAAGCTCGACTTCAGGAACAAACTCATCTTCACCACCACTTCTCTCCAATTCCAGATCCTCATCACCATCTGCCAAAAATTGCTTAACATCCTTCCTGGCTGCCTTCTCTGCTACTGCAGCACTTTCCTCCTTGCTCCTTCTCCTTTTCTCTGCCTTCCTTTCCATCCACTGCCTTTTCAATGTCCTCACCTGTCTCTTGTGCTCTGGTAGATCAGGACCCCCTATTTGGTGGGGTCCCTCACTTCCAACCTTCTCTTTCTGTCCCTTGATGTAGGCAAGATCTTTCACAGGAATCTTTTTCTCTCTGCTGCAGGAACAGTTAATGTGGGCTTGGATAACAGCCCTCACAGCCTCCCCCCACACAACTGGTAATCTGACACTTGCAAGTCAAAATGTCAAAGAACTTGTCTAACTTGACAATGAACCTCTCTTTGGCATCAAGTTTGCCCTTCCCAAGAGAAAACTTCACTGCCTGATTCCAGACCTCCTTGAGCTTGGACATGATGGTTAGGGTGTGACCATTGCCCTCCAAAAATCAAAAAATGGTCCTACAATGCTGTTCAAAGTTTTAGTGTTGTGTATTTATCTAGGAAACACCCCTGTAAATTTTCTTGGAGATCGGTGCATGTTTGAGCTAGCACCGTCGTACCAGCAAGTATTGCTATTTCAGCTTATGAACTTCATAAATAAGTGTGAAAATAGCACATTTTATCAGATTTTCATTTCTGGGTCTAGAATGCTGACCCACAAATTTTCCACGTATTATTTTATTGCATTTAATTTTAATGATGCTCTTTTCTTTTCCCTTGACAGTGATTTGATGTTGTGAATAGAGAATTTAATCATGGATACACGGCAAGATGATGAGTATGTCAGAATGTTATTGGGCACCGTACCCCGAGAAGAAGAAAAGGAAATAAAGGGCTGCAAACTGCCAACTAATAGGCAGGTCTTACTATGTCTGTTAGCAAACCTTCGAGATATGAATTGGAACCAGGCTTTATCTGCCACCATTGACAATGTGCTTTTGCATTACCAGAAGGCGAATGTCCCGACCATTACAGGCAGGAACAATATTGGCCGAGTGATTAAAACTTACTATGACAAAGACTACATGATGCTTATGAAAAAGAATGAGGATAGAAGACGGGCTGATGATCCTGGAATTATGAAGTTTAAATCAGAATTGAGCCTGACGATGAAATTTTATAAGAACACAGTGTTGAAAGACATGGTGGCTGCGAAAAAGGGGAAAACTCAGGCCGAACAAGATGCCATCGATACTGACATACTCTTTATGAAAAGCATGCTAAGTGACAGAGTAGCTACCTACTCTGGGGTAAACAAAGTACTCACAGAAAAGGTTCAGAAGCGACAGAAAAGGCAGATGCGAGAAGAGAAGCGACAAGAGAGAGAGCAATGTGATAATGCTGAGAATGTACAGGCTGATATTGATTCACCTATTAGCTCTGATGAGGACGATGACATTGATGAGGCCAGCACTGCTGAACCAAAGAGAAAACATCGGAGAACAGTGAAAGAGGGAGTTTCAATTTTTGTGCCCCATGATATTCTGAAGTCGGCAGAACTTGTTTCATGCAGTGTTCGAAACAACATCTCGCCGACCCAGCTGAGTGCAATTGTGTACTCCCTTGTATCTGCATGTGGTGGAGATACATCAAAGCTGAGTCTAAATACAAGGACAGCCCACCGATACCGAGCTTCCATCGTGTCAGAAATAAGTTTAAAAATCATGGATGAATGGCAATCATCAGACAAAGTACTGGTGCACTGGGATGGTAAACTTATGGACACGCTGGATTCCAAAGGCACTGATGACCGCCTGCCCATTCTTGTCTGGTGTCAATGGCACAAAGCTTCTTGGAGTCCCAACTCTTCCGCATTTGACTCAAAGAGCTGGCCTGGTTCAAGGAGACTTGATATCAACAGCAACCAAACAACTTCTGGTCGATTGGGAGTGTGAACAGAATGTCGTTGGTATGGTTTTCGACACAACTTCATCCAATACAGGTAAACCTATTTCAAACATCAGTGTGAATTTATCACGACATTAATACCAAAATACAGTGAATGATTTAACAGAAATCTGCAAAAAGCACGTGCCTGAAATGGTGGCCTTAAACTACAATTACATTTTTTTTTTAGGATAAAAAACAGCTGCTTGCATCTCCCTCCAAAAGGAATTAGAGCGTGCCGTATTCTGGTGTGCCTGTCGCAGGCATGTGGGCGAAGTCATCCTAGGTGTTTGCTGGGATTGCTTGAAAGTGGAGGGCTCTTCAAGTCCAAACATAATGGTTTTCCAGAGGTGAGTCATAAGCTTTACAAAATAAGGAATATTATTATCTAATGAACAAATTTAGTGGAATTTCTTTTATTAGACTTGTAAGATATACTAACACCAAGCAAATGATCGATCATATCAATCTTAATACCCCTAAAACAATATTATAGATTAGTACGAAATACAATAATCCCAATACAGGTGTCCCCCGTTATACGATTGGGATGCGTCCCTAAAATCCCCATCGTATATCGAACTGAAGGCCTTATGGGAAAAATAGGGATACGTTCCCAAACATTCTGGAAGACCCCCAAAATTTGCAGATTCCACTATTATTTTGCTATATATTTTACTGTTATGTACAAAAAGTATCTGAAAGTAAGAAATTGTGTTTAATAAAAGAATTTATACATGAACACTCACCTAATCGTATTCAAATCCGGTCCAAATCGTCAACGATGCATCAGTCCGATGCATGAAAGTGTCAACCTGAGGTCGAAAATTCAAAATTCATCAAAATGTATCATGTGATACATCATTAGATAGGTAAGAGTCTCTAGTTTCCAAATCTGAAGAGTTTTTAACTCTATCGCATCTAGAAACAAAGTTACTGAGGTTCATACACAATGCACTATTGTCTAAATAATCATTGTGATATTTTCCCTCAATTTTGAAAGCTCGCATGGCCAAAATAGTTGAGGGATAATAGGCATTTCTTATTTATGTCATAAAGTAGGTCTTCCTTAAAGATTTCCACATAAAATAACTTTCATTAACTGAATCAATAAAAACTGAGCCTATATCTATATAAGGCACATTTGTATGTAACGACCGAGACGTTTTTTCCGAATTTTTTATATAGCTTTAGTTATTTGAAGCGAAAAAAAAATGTCTTAATCGCAAAGCTAGTTTCCTATGGGGTACGTGTCCATTACAAAAAATTAAGTCCAGCTCCTATACTTCTCTTGTAAAGGTACGTCTCGGTCGTTACATAATTTTCCGTCTCGGTCGTTACATCGCACAATGTAACGACCAAGACGGCCCTTTGGGGGTAACTTGGGGGAGGCCCCCAAGTTGCATGCCCCTTGCAACCCCGGTTGGCAACAAAGGGTCCTTTGGGGTATTTTTGCAACACCCCCTTGCAACAACCCCCACCCCCTTTGCAATACCCACACCCCATTTACAACAACCCCACCCCCCTTTGCAACACCCCACCCCCTTTGCAATACCCACACCCCATTTACAACAACCCCACCCCCCTTTGCAACACCCCATCCCCTTTGCAACATTACGTCATCACTTGCAACATTCCTGCACTCTCCCCTTTTGCGTAGTTATATATATTTATATGGAATATATTTACATATATATACAGTACAGTATATATATACATATATTATATATATATACACACATTGAAGGGTAAGTCATAAATACCAATAATATATATGTCTGCTTTATTGTATGATAAATGTTCAATTTTATATTGAAATACCGACGGTAACGACCGAGACAAAAAATATGTAACGACCGAGACTATGGAATCACCCGACATGCTTTCAAGTTGGAGATCGTTAACGCGAAATAAGGCAATCGTAAATCGAAAGATGGGGGTACTTTTTTAAAATCGTTAACGCGAAAAATCGTAAACCGAACGATCGTATAACGGGGGATGCCTGTAATTGCATTTCTAGGTTCAAGAACCATTTCTCTCAACTGGCGTACAATGAAAAAAAGAAATACTACTACCCCGCAATGCCTGGAGTGTTTGAGGAGCGCCAGCAGGAGATGGCTGACTTCTTCCGTGAATCTCTAGCCCAACCATTTACACGTGGCGACTACAAGGAGCTGGTAGAGCTTTGTCTGCTGCTTGTAACTAAAGGATCCGAGCCAGTGAACTTCACAAAGCAAGGTGGATGGCTAAACTGCTCTATACCCTCAAGATTGTTCTTTTGTCAGGCCAGATCAAAGAGCAGTTTCCCAAAGCTGAGGTTGTGACTAAAAGTCAAATCAGCAAGTTAGAATGGTTTGCTGTGTTCACAGTCGCTGTTTATGTCCCATGGTGGATTGTTTGCCCTGTTCCAGCAAGTGCGCCACTGAATGACTTGAATTTGGTCGAAACCTTGGCTGAATTTGCCCCATATGACGCCACAATAGTTGACAAAGCACGTGTGGCACTCGATAGACACACTTGGTACCTAACTGAGGAGTTGGCCCCACTGGCTTTGTTCTCGTCCCAAGTACAAAGTACAAGAAAGGACAAAAGAGGAGATGAGGAAGGCCCTTCTTTGCCATGAAGGCACTGAAGTTACTAAGAGAGAGGGGCTCAATCATGGGGGCTATGGAAAGCCATATCTTCCCCCTGTCCCAGAAAGTGGCACTGCCCTGGTGGACCTAATTGGGCCTGACTCAAGCCGGTTCTTCACCATTTTAGGCATGCCCTATCAGTTTCTCCACAGTCCAGCCAGTGAATGGGTGGATCATGACGACAACCTGAACATGAAACGGGTTGTGGACAAGCTTCAGGTCATCAATGAGGCTGCAGAGCGTGGTGTAAAACTTTGCCATGACTTTCTTAATGTTGCCAGGGATGAGGAGCACTTTCAAGAAGTCCTTCAAGTAATTGATAATGACAGACTCCGCGTTCCTAATCAGCGCAAACGATCATCTGTTTCCGAACAGAAATCATGGTTTCTTGCTCTAGAGAAATAATACCTTGTGAATATATGATAAAACCCCTTAATGTACCATGAGAGAATAAGAATGATTAACTTTTTTGTGTTAGTGATAACAGCTTTTAATTAAGACAGGCAAATGATTTGTGTTAATATCCCTTATGATGGTTGTGTAATCTCATATATAGGCGCGTATGCCGTATATGCAAAATTGCTATTTTTCAAATTGCTGGTGCTCACTCGAATATGCATGAATCTTCAAAAAATTGCACATGGGTATTTTTTATGTCAATATGCAACACCAAAATTTTGAACAGCATTGTAGGACAAAGTTGGGGCAACTGTCACACCCTAGACTACTTGCTAGCGAAAAGATGACATATTAGCCCAAGTTCAGGAATTGTGCTATACTAACTAGGTATATAATAGTTTTATCCTAACTATATATACTGGTCAAAAAAAGAAACGCAATTTTTGAGATTTATTAATAAACATGAGAACTCAGTATATAGTAAATGATTCTTTAACATAACAAACAGTCAATAACGCGTATGGCCACCCCTAGCCACAATGCAGGCTTGGAGTCTGGCCCTCATTGACCTCAATAGTCTCTGCAGGAAAGCAACAGGGATGGCCCTCCACTCTTCAATAATTGCATTGGTCAGTTCCCTGATGCTCTGCGGCTGATGCTGACATCTGCGAACTCGCCGTTCAAGTTCATCCCATGCGTGCTCTATCGGTGACATGTCTGGTCTGAAGGCTGGCCATGGTAAGGTCTGCACCTGTTGTCCCTGCAGGTACGCCTGCACTATCCTGGCTGCATGAGGTCTGGCATTGTCCTGTTGCAGGAGCACCAATTCTGGATGTTGCCTCATGAATGGAAGAACATGTGGGTGAAGAATCTCATCCCTGTAGCGCTGGCAGTCAGAGCGCCATCAACAACCACCAGCTCAGTTCTTGAAGCAAAGGCAATTCTGCCCAAACCATGACACTTGGTCCTCCCGATCTGTCATGCTCCACTACTGCAGCATCTGAGTATCGCTCCCCTGGTCGTCTGTATACCCTGACACGGCCATCAGAATTGGACAGTCTGAAGCGAGACTCGTCAGAAAAGAGGACTTGGTTCCACATTCTTTGTGTCCAGTCACGGTGCTGATAGGCCCATTGCAGGCGTCGTTGCCTTCTTGCATCAGTGAGAAAAGGACCTCTGTAAGGCCTGCGGGATCGGAGTCCTGCATTACAGAGTCGGTTTCTGACGGTCTGGTCACTAATTCTGTTGTTGTGGATACCAGGTGTGTGTCTGTCTGTCTGACGAGCATTCCGCTGCCGATGACGCAGGTGCTGCAGTACAATGTGGCGATCCTGGCGTTGGGTCGTCACACAAGGTCGCCCACGTCTTGGCAGGTTCTGAACACTTCCTGTGGCATTGTACCATCTAACAAGCCTAGAGATTGTGCTGGGATGCGCATGCATTCGTTGTGCAACTTGGACAGCAGACATGCCCAAGGCACGATCTCTGTTGACCTCTGAGAGTTGTGGCATGCCTCAATCGCGGGAAAAAGTTTGGTTTTCTCAACGGGCAGTGTGTATTCTGTGAAGTCAAAGAAAAAATGCATGCCTTCATAAAGAATATATTCAATTTAATCTCTGTTTATTGTTTGTAACAAAATGGCGTCTTAGCCAGGATTAGTCGGTTTAAAAACATGCACTAAGTGGCTTTAAAAGATTTGAACAAACATTTAACCATAATCTTGAAACTGTGATAATACCACTAACAACTTAAATTTTACACCATATGCAAGCTAATTGCGTTTCTTTTTTTGACCAGTATATAACACACACACACCACACACACACACACACACACAGTTATCATTAAAAATCATTAATATTCATTCTACTTATTACAGGAACTGAAGCTAATATATAAATTTTAAACATGTCTTACCATTTAAATTATCATAAACAGTGTTGTCATCCCTTTAACCCTGGAACGCTAACGTCGGGTGATTTTCACCCTCAACGTGGTGGTGGGGCGCACGGTCTTTGTGTTCCTGCGGGGCTAGCAGCGTGGGCACTTGGGTAGCTTCAGTGTACTCCCAGATGTTGTCAAGGCAGGGTGCGTGTCACCACTCCCATCCCTGGTTGTTTTTTTCCACAGAGTAGTGTTTGGGTGAATTCCACCTGATGTTAGTGTCTGTATATATATATTACTAGGGTGAATTCCACCCAACTTTAGTATTCGTGTACTACAAATATGTGCTATAATTGCTTTTATTGTTTCAGGTAGTGATTATTGCATTTCAGAGTGACTTGTAAAGTGACAATAACTGAAAAATAATAGAAAATGTCAAGGAAAGTAGTGGGACACCTTTCTCAGGAGGAACTTGATGTGATGATGAACATAGAAAGTAGTGACGAAGATGAGGGTGAAATCGAAGCTGAAGTGATGTATGATAGTGACTTTGATAAAGAATATGTACAAGAACCAAGTGATGATGATGATAGTGATGAGCCTAGCACATCACGTCGCCAGAGGAAAAACCATGGTCATTCCTCTGCTAGGCCTACCACCAGCTGCATGGCCACCCCAGGACCTGTCGCCTCTACATCTGCTGCCCCTGCTGCACCTCCTCCTGGTCGCAGGGGACGAAGACAGCGCCATGGTGATGGTGTCCCCTATTGTGATCTTCCAAACCAGTACTATAAGCAGTACTTCTGGTTTCTGGTGGAGTTGTTGGCCACAGACACCAGTGGCCAGCAGAACAGCAGCACGAAATATAATGCCTGCTTTTACCCCAGGGCCAACACCAGCGGCATCGAATGCTGACACCCCTGAGAAGTGCTTCTCATTACTTTTTGAGGAGCAAATTATTGAGGAAGTTGTGACCTGGACAAACACTCAGATAGATGCTAAAGCTGTCAAGTATCGGAGGAGAACAGCTACGCTTCAGAGAACAGCAGCAGCAGAGGTGCGTGTGATACTGGGGGTTCTTATCTTCAGTGGTTGCCAGAGGGACAACCATCTTTCCACTAAGGAAATGTGGAGCCCTAGTACCGGCGCTGGTATGTACTGTGCTGCTATGTCTGAGGGTCTCTCTACGTTCCTGCTCGCCTGCCTGCGATTTGATGACCCTGACACAAGGTGGGAGAGGCAAGCCACAGACAAATTTGCTCCCATTAGAAAAATATGGGACATATTCATTGCCAACTGTGGTAAATTTTATGTGCCCAGGGAGAATATAACTGTGGACGAACAACTGCTCCTTTCGTCAGTGCGCACACAGCCAAGCATAGGGCCCACTGGCAAGCCTGAAGTGATCAAATTTTACAATCACATGAAAGGAGGTGTTGATACATTCGACCAGATGTGTGCACAGTACTCCTGTGGAAGAAAAACCAAGAGATGGCCACTGTGTGTCTTTTATGGCATGATGAATGCTTGTTATAAACTCTTGGATCATTCACTCAGACAATGTTACGAAGAGAGGTGAAAATGAAAAGGAGGAAATACATGCAGGAGTTGGCACTGGCACTCATCAGTCCATGGGCAGAGCAGAGGCTCACTTCTCCACATTTGTCACGTCCGCTGAGGAATGTGATCTGTGCTGTGTTGAACCTCCCTACCCCTGCCACTGCTGGGGGCACATCATGACCAGTGGCTGCAGAAAGTAGTGGTGCCTTGGTGAGGTGTGCAGAGCAGAGTGCCCTGAAGGTTCAGACAGGAAGACAAGGCACAGATGTCATTTGTGCCATTGGCCAGTGTGCCCTCGCCACTACTACCCTGCCTGTACTGACTGCATGTAATGCATAGGTTGGTTATGAATAAATATCAAGTGTTCATTTACAGGGGGATTCATACGGTCAAATAATTGCTTATTGGCAACCGATAATTTTTGGCCTCTCATAAAAATGCCCCCTTGGAATTTGCCTGCAATCCTTATTTATTATAATAATGAATAAATATCAATTAGTGTTCATTTACAGGGGGATTTATACGGTCAAATAATTGCTTATTGCCAATCAATAATTTTTCGCCTAAAAAAAAATGTCCATTTTTGTCTATCTCCCCTACAGTTCGTGGTGATGCAGGGAGGCTGTGCCTTTACCAGAAGAGGCTCACATGTTCAGGGAATATGTCGGTCAACGCAGAAGTCCCTAACTGCAGTAGTAGTTGCGCTCAGAAAATATATGTTAACATTTCTCTCAATTTTCTCTGAGTGGAATTTTTTTTTAGTATCCCCCTGAATACTTTTTTTAGTTTTTGTCACGTTGTATAGGGGGAAATAATAGAGTAGTTTATCTTGTCATGTTTTTTGTATGTTAATACATTTTGATTGGAACTATTTTTTTTTTATTTTCCAATTTTGGGTATAATATACCCAATGTTAGTAATGGTGTAAGTGGAACTTAACGGTAGTGTTCCAGGGTTAAGAGATACAAGAAAAGAATCTTAAAGGGTTTAAGAAATTTATCATTAAATGTAACAGAAAAAATCCTGCACTCCTTAATTGGAAAGTTTGTACAAACTGTTCTGTACAAACTTTCCCCTAAGATTAAATAAACTTGAAGAACCTGATAACTCAGTTTCAAAAAGATCATTAAATAATTTATCTACCAAGTACCTCTTCATTTCAGCAGTCCAGGAAGTACACATTTGCAAACTGACAATCCTGGTGAGATCAGTGATATTGAAATCTGTAGAGAACAAACCAAGAACATTCTTGAAGAAATGGAAATTTTGGCAATTAAATTCTGTAAGTAGTGTATGAATTATAATTTGGGGACTTATTTTTGAAAAGTATAGTTATCAGAAAATGCATTATATGATTTTTAAAAATCATCTAAACTCTTTATCTTTGTGCATACAGGAATACCCCGCTTTACGATGCTTCGTTTTACGAAACCCCGGGTTTACGAAATTGTATTTGCGCTAAATAAAAAATTAAATGAAGAAATATAAAACACAAATAAAATGCGTACGTCGCGCATACCACAATCTAATATTCTGCATTACAGCAGTGCTTAGTTAGCTCGATTTTAAGACAAAAATAATATGCTTACGTCGCGCATACCATACTGTACTGTACTCTCTTACGTATTCTGCATTACAGCGGTGCCAAGTTAGCTCGCTTTTAGCTCATTTTGCACTGTGGCAACACAGCTGTTGTCAGTTTATATGTGCGCTTTGACAAGAGAGTTTGTGCTTTATTCACTCGCGCGCACGCTAAGTGTTTCACTGATATTCTTTTCGTACATTGCAATTACAGTACCCATCATCAATTATGCCAAAACGAAAGAGTGATAGTAAAGACTGTGACGTTAATCAGAAGAAACGAAAGGCTATAACTTTGCAAACAAAATATGAAATTGTGAAAATGCAGGAAACTGGTTCTACAGTGAAACAAATTTCTGAGAAAATGTCAATGAGCACATCAACTATTTAAGAAAAAAACGTAACCCAAAATATAACATTATATGTATGGGAAATAATGCTCTGCTTTACGAACGGGCGCTAGGAACGCAATATTTCGTAAAGTGGGGTATTCCTGTACATTGTTTTATAGGTTATCAAAATAATGCAGTTTTATCAAACTTGTAGACATAACATTCTTTAACAATTTAAGGAATTGCAAAAAAATAGTTATGTACAATAAATGAATTCTCATTAGTTATTAAATTATGAAAATTTGTTGCTGTAACTTACAGTAATTCTAAATTTTGGATGATGCCTAATTTCAGATGGTATGAACACTGACAGGATATCTAAAAAAGTATCAAACAAATATGACAAGTGTGTATCTACTTTGAAAAAGAATTTTGAAGCGTCTTTCTCAGCATCTGTGGATGAGGGAGCATCTACATCCAAGAGATTATGCATGGAAAAAGAATTGGAAAGGTAAGGATTGCTCAAATTTAACTAAATTAGCAACTCATGGTCACAATTAAAGTCTCTTGACGTAGCCTATATAATTTTAGATGTTTTAAATTTCAATAGCCTAACTTTTCTTCAGATCATTCTTATGTACAGAACATAATCACACCATTTTAACAGTCTAAAAAATATCCATGGAAGGTAGATATTCTTATATTTCTTCTATTTAGGTCTTGATCTTAGAGTAGCTACATTAAATTAATTATTTCAATTTAAGAAAATTCTGATATCCCCTACCCTTTATTTATCTAATAGGTAAAAAACTATGAAGAGGGAGCTCACTGAAGCATTCAACTCTACAACTTCCTACCAAAGAAGGTTGCAGATTCTTAATTTATCCCCATACACGATCTCAAAAACTCAAGAGTTCTTTGGTGCTAGTAGATATCTTGCTGATAAAGCCAGGAGCATGAAGCAACAGTATGGAATACTGCCAGTTGTTCCTAATGTCAAGGAAAACATCTTATAAGAGAACTTGATAAGTAAAACAGGCATAATAGTGTAAGTTCCAAGTCCAGCAAATAGAATGTGTTTTTAATCTCCACCACCATCTAATGAAGGGGATAAGGAACAATGAGAAAGTGAATTGAATTTTAGCACATTTATTATGCCTTTAATTTTTTCTTCTGGATATATTGTTGTACTTAATTAATTTTCCTAATACTGTACATTATTAAACAAAATATTATACGTTAATAAAGATTTATGTCGTCAAAAAACCTGAATGTAGAGTAAGTCTCATATAAATGGAATATTCTCAATATAGGTCAAAAAGTGAAAAATTGTGCCAGGGGTAGGAGGCTTTAAACAGCAAAAATAACTTATGAGGGGGTTCCTGTGTTCCATTCAAACCCCTCACAATCAATATGTACCTTTTCAATATAAAAATTTGAGCCTTAAATTTTATATAAGTTGGGTATGATTTTAGTCTGTTTAGGATTGTGTTGCATTTTTGATGATTTTTTAATTTTCTTAATTTTTTGAGAATTAAAAAAATAATTTTTTTTTTTTTAAAAACATTAATGAATTTGTACATATCATGGTCATGCATATTGGGGGATTGCTGTACTCATTACTGAAATACACCAAAATATGAAATATGGATCAATAAAAGATTCTACATTTACACAACTTGACTGAAATAGTGATCCTCTCACCTGCACAAGGGTTGCATTCCTGAAAAAAGTTGTGCAGTGCAAAATTGCGCAGGTTGGAATTATCTCCCCGTAATATAAATGGAATTAAAACTTTAAAAAATCATGTATAAAGTAATTTTTACCTAAATAGAAGCTTTTAAAGCATTGTACAATAAGTGTGTATAAATAATGTACGTAAAATAATATATAACAAGAAGTATAAATAGTAAAAACTCGTAAAAATACAAATCTCAAAAAACATCATAATAAAAATAATGTAATAATCCAGAGGAGTGCAAGAAAGACAACTCAGTATAAACTAGCTAGTTGTACAAGGGACATGCTACTGGGCATGTTGCTGCCAGCTGCAAATGCTAAAGTATTGTGTATGTAAGTATCATATTGTATGCAAAAAGTGTTAATAAGTTATTTTTTAGTATTTACCACAATTTTTAAAAATTTGTGCTGATCTATCTTTGAATCTTAGCTCATGCAGATCAAAAAAAGGGTACTGGTAGTGAAATGCCCTTGTCCTATCTCTGAATTCATGCATGTTGGGGGATCACTGTATTACTAGGGTTGGTAAAAACCTGGGTTTTATTGAAAAAAAAAAAAACTACTTGGGTTTCATCAAGGTTTTTGAGGTTTCATCAGGCTTTTTTCATACAGGGTGTCTCAAAAGTCACTATCTATTTCGGTGACATTAGATGTTTTTTTTTTAAAAATGCTATGCTGGCATAAAGATATGTACTTCTGGTGCAAATTTGTGTATTTAAAAAAAGTTAATTGGTTTATTATCTTGACATGCTTGAACAATTCCTCAAACCTCAACTTCTTACAGATGGCATTCTTGACATAGTAGTTTTTCAGCAAGATGGAGCACCGTGCCATTATGCAATAATTGTACGTGATTATCTTGACAGATGCTTCCCTGGTCGCTGGATTGGTCGTGGAGGAACACAACCATGGGCAGCACGTTCACCCGATTTAACACCATTAGATTTTTTTGCCTGGGGTTTCATTAAGTCTAAGGTGTACACTGGTAGAAGAATTAGTGATGTAGCCGAACTTTGAAATTGTATTACTGATGCAGTTCAGAAAATAACACCTCAAATGCTGGAAAGTGTGTTCTGGGAAACAACTTATCACTGAGCTCTGTAGAGACACTGATGGTTGCCATGTGGAGACAGATAAATAAATAGCACTAATTCTTTGTGGCACTTACTTTGAAATAAATATATTTTTCATGTCTTAAACCAGTTTTTCGTAATTCCCATTATTTTTCAAAATAGATAGTGACTTTTGAGACACCCTGTATTTTCAGTGGTCAAAATAGTATAAGAATAGAGCTAACTAACAGAGCCTATTACAAAAATAACTATTTACCATGAGTTGTATTTTCATTGGGAAGTTAGGTACGGTATGTTTTTTTTTATTGAAAATAAAATGTTCAAATAAGACTGAAAAATAAGGTTTTGGGTTCCAACCAAAATTGATGGTCCCTATGTATATTTTTGCACTGAATCGGAATCTGTTTTTAGAATTCTTCTATCATGTATAGATTTTGAGATTTGACAGTTTCAGCTGTATTAATTAACTGCAATTTCTATAAGAAAATTGCCATTCATGAATTACACTAGTTTAGCATTCCTATGACAACCTATGGATTCTGTCTTGCGACCGATGGCAATCTTTTCACCAATAAAGTGATGAATACCACTACCTACATACCTTAAGTTATATCAGTGCCCATCAATATGTCACAATGAGAGGGTAAGGCAGATTGCCTTAGTGGAAAATATTATATACAAGCTCCTACATTTAGTAGTAGTAAAAATGATGAATTGAAAGTGATGGTGATCGAGAATTTTCAATTGAAAATGCTGCTTTGAATGATTTTTTAGTGGAAGAAAAGGTTAAATATAATTAAGAATTCTAAAAACAGATTCGGATTTAGTGCAAAAAAAATATATAGCTAGGAACCATCTATTTTGGTTCAGGAACCAAAAACCTTGTTTGGATGCATATTAGGGATGTACCAATATATCGGTATTGGCCAATATTTCACAGTAACAATTTTTCCAAAATTAAGAATGAAAGACTATTTAGAGGATGAAATTTCCAATATTTTATTCTTTTATCACTTCACATAACTCATTATTTTTTCACAAGAGTTAAGTTCTTGCGTAAAAATAGCAGTTGCTCTGTATGTTCAGGAGAGAGCCAATTTCTAGCAGCACTGGCAATGTTTCCTCCAATACTGAACATGCATTTACTTGCAACTGTTGTTGATGGTGCTCCCAAATATCTCTGAGCTAAGTTCCCCAAAGTTGGCAAAGTGCTGCTATGCAACTTCCACCAAGTGAGAGAGTCTTCAAGTCTACCAAAAATTTTCATACTTGAATATATGGAATATGTATAGTAGGCTGCTCAAATTTTGAAAAAGTTTACAAAATGTCCCAAAAATTTGTTTCAAACCTTGCCCAAGGAAATTTCCTTAAAACCATAACTCATAGATTATATTACCTACTAAAACTATTAGCTTAAGTAAAAAGCTTATTTATTAAAACTACTCAGGAAGACTTGCTTGTCATTAATATAAGTTGCGATCTGAGGGAGTGCTGGATATCGCTATTGGTTATCAGCCAATATAGTACTATTTTTAATTATCAGTATTGGTTATCAGCTAAAAAGTGATATCGGCACATCCTTAATGTATATTCCAAATATTAAAGTGAAAAACTTGTTAGCAGATGTATAAATGGTTTAA
The DNA here is from genome assembly GCA_023014485.1 of Bathynomus jamesi. Taxonomy (NCBI): domain Eukaryota; kingdom Metazoa; phylum Arthropoda; class Malacostraca; order Isopoda; family Cirolanidae; genus Bathynomus; species Bathynomus jamesi. The sequence goes on from JAJOZX010000682.1 coordinate 574,815, forward strand.
TGCATCTAAATATACAGGGTGTCCAAAAAGTCTGGAACTGTAGGAGAAACACTTTATTTATAAAAAAAATTTAAAATGTTAAATGGCTGTTGCGTCTATACTAACTTAATCAACACTAAAAATCTTTTTAGGTTAAGGTAGACATATGTACCCAAAATTGGGTGAAAGGAGAAAAAAATTGGTTGTGACATCAAATGACCTACACAAGGTCAAAGGTCAAAAATAAGATCAACTTTTTTTTATCACTGAGGTAAAATATGAATAGAAACAAAGTTGTAGATCTGCTTAACAGCTTTAAAATAGTGTTTAAGTGGTCTCTGTAAGTGCAATAGGAGCCGAGATATTTCATGTTGAGTATGGTATGACCTTGGCAATTGACCTTTTTTTACAAAATTCGAATGGCCATATCTCCGGAACCATATGACCTAGAGCGTGAAACAGGTGCCATTCTGTTTTCCTTACCGAGATCTATAAGTGTGCCAATTTTCAAAAAAATCGGTGATGGTCACATTTTTTCTACCCAAAATTCCATTGAACTGACATGGAATGACCCTCATACATCATACAAACAAAAATATTCCACTAAATCATTTCAGTACCATAGCTTTCTATTTATGTTTATATAGCTGTATTTATATAATAAAATAAATTTTTTATACTTGTATAAAACTGCATTTTTCTCAAAACCTTTGTGATAGAAAAATTCTGAAAACAGATTCAAACTTAGTATGAAAAATTTATTTAGGATCAGCTATGTTTGTGTAGGAACCAGAAAAAAGTTTAGTTTTGTTAATGTAATTAATGCTTGTAATATCTCAGTCAAGTTGTGTGAATGTGGAATCTTTTATTGATCCATAGTTCAGTTGCATGGATTTTATTTATTTATTTTATTTCCCCCTGAAAAAACCTACCGGGGACAATTAGGTTGAGTTTAATCAGGCCAACCCTGGATATTACAAACATCAATTATACAGGCCTGTGATGGTTTTGTTATCCAAAATATTTTACCATTTATAGTAATGTTTGCATGCTGATTCTGAAAATAATAATAATTTTTTGCCATCACACACAGATTTTTCACAAAATGTCATATTACATATACAAGTAATTTTCATTAAAATTAACTCAATTAAATTTTGATTAAAAACTACTGCCTATAAATGTTTCCAGATCAGAAGTGACTTCATAGCATCTTCTAGAACATTAGAGAAATGCACTGCTAGTATATAAGTGATTGACAAGCCACGAGATGAGTCAGTCTGTCTAGTGCATGTAAGGTTATAGTTCTTTATTATTCAAAGGTGCACAGTGACTATATTTTCTCTTGAAATTTGTTTACTCGTCACTATGGCAACCAGAGGGTGTGTAAATAGCCCAAACATTTTGTTATATTTGTGGAAAATTTACTGTTAAAAAACAAGGTGAGATATTACAGACTTTGTCAAGAAACCATACTATACATACTTCGGAATGAAACTTGCGGATCAAGACAAATCATGGGCTCCACATAAAGTTTGCAGTGTTTGTGTTGAACAACTTAGACTGTGGAGTAAAGGTGAAAAGAATTCTTTACCTTTTGGGATTCTAATGGTCTGGCATGAGCCTAGAAATCGGAGCAATGACTGCTATTTTTGTTCATGTAACATGCAAGGCTACAATACTAAAAATAAAAAGGAAATTTCTTATCCAAACTTTGTCTGCTATAAGACGTGTTGCTCATGGACCTGGTATACCTGTACCTACTAAGCCGAATACTCTTGATATAACTTCATCTGATTTGGTGTCTGATGATGATGGAAACGATGATATTGATTGTTTTCAAACTGAAACATCTGATGAACTTAATGATTTTGTAAGAGATTTGTCTCCCAAAGGATTCTTCAGAGATTTTGGGATCCAGACTTTGTGCAAAGAACTTGCTTTCTCCCAGATCATTTTACTGGTACATAAATTGAGAAAAAGAATTCATCCAATATTTTTCTCAAGAAAATTCACCTGTATATTGCAACAATGTTTCAGAACTAATACTTAAGCTAGTTGCTGCAGTCTATGACCCAAATGAGTGGAGAATTTTCAGCACAGTTGGCTACTTTGTGGAGATTTAAAAGTGATTTGTATGTTGTTAGGTCAACAACCAGGTTATAGGAAGTTCCCATGTGTTTTGTGTGAATGGGATAGCTGAGCAAGAACTCAGCACTGGATTAAAAAAAATGGCTATGCAGAGTCAACCTGACACGTGGTTCTAAAAACATTCAACATGGAAATTTGGTTGACACAAAGAAAGTCCTTTTACCTCCACTTCACATAAAATTGGGCTTCATGAAGCAATTTGTTAAGGCCTTGGACAAAGATGGAGATTGTTTTTTAAAAGTATCTGTGTGGTAAATTCCTAAATCTTTGGAAGCAAAATTGAAAGAAGGAATTTTTGTTGGTTCCCAGATTAGAAAACTGACTTTGTTCATTATTCTTTCAAAGTGTTCATCCAGTCTTGAAAAGAAGCATGGATTGCTTTTAAGGATATTATCAGCAAATTTTTGGGGAACAACAAACACCCAAATTGCCAAAACATTATGAACAACGTGCTAAATAAGTTCAAAGAGTTGGGTTGTAATACAAGTTTAAAATTACATTTCTTACATTCACACTTGGATTACTTCTCTCAGAATCTCGGAGCACTCAGTGAAGAACAAGGAGAACAGTTTCACCAAGACATCAAAGAAATGGAGAAGAGATATCAGGGAAGGTGGACATCAGCATGATGGCTGATTACTGCAAGATGTTGAAACAGGATACTCCAGAATTATTACATAAAAGAAAAGGAACAGCATGTAAGGGGTTCCAAAAAACCTTAGCCCCCCCATTTGCAGCTTACATGTTTACTTATATCAAAATAGTGTTTAGTGATTATAAAAATATATAAAATTCTTTATTTATTACAGGTATTAAAATTACTCCAGCTGATAAAGTGATAATATAATGGCTTCTCAATTAATTGGTGATTCGGAGAGGCAACATGTGATAGATCACATATGAGCAATAACATTTTGGGAAGCTCGTGATGCTGGAGCCACCTTTATAACACGTTCATGGGTTGCCAAAAAGTTGTGAAGAAGTGAGGACTTTGTCAAAAGAAATTGGAATAAAACTTTGGATGAATGTGAAATGGATACAACCAAATCTGGGTGCCCAAATTTGCCACTCTCTCAGGAAACAAAGGACATCATTGAAAGTGGTACGCTTAAGCGGAAAAACAGCTGTGCCTAACTTTCTAGAGAGATAGAAGTGTTGAGAGGAAAGATCGTTAGTGGTGAGATCATTCGACCATACCATCATAGGCAAGGTTTACAGCCTTGGCATGAACTAACAAAGCCAAGAAAAACTCAACTTAACATCAATGACAGGATGTGGTTTGCCCATTATCTTAAAAATTGGGATGTGGATGATTTCATGCATTTAGCTGTCTCTGATGAATTTTTTGTTTACACAACACGTCGGCCTAACTACCAAAATGATCAAGTGTGGGCCACAACACCGGATGAAATCGATGACAATGAACATTATCGCGAATTATTAAAAAGTCCAGACTGTGTTGGTGTGTTTGTTTTATTCACTGCAAAGAAGCTCGTGTGGGTGCTGAAGCCAAATGGTCAGAGTTGGGATGGACAGTATTTTCGTGATATTATTCTATCCCAGCATGTCATTCCTTTTCTAAGAAACCCAAACAATGTTATGGATGTTGATCAGGTCACACTTCTGCACGATAAGGCCCCCCTGCTTTAAGGCATTAGCCACTCAACAGTTGTTGCGGAACCATGAGATAAATTTCTTTGGAAATGAAGAATGGCCAGGAAATTCTCCTGACCTGAATGTCTGTGAACACATTGGATCAGTTATAAAGGACAAGGTTGAATGTCTCTTGTTTCAAGAACCTGCAGCAAATCGATTTTCAAAGGATACAATGACACAACACATTGAAACTGTTTTAGCAAATTTGCGTAACGATCAAGATCTATTCACGTCACTTTTGGCAAGCTACCCAAAGTGAATTCAGGCTGTCTTGGAAGCCAATGCCAGGAACACCAAGTTTTAATTGTTTCTCATTAAATGCAGGATTAAATTCTCTTTTGTAAGGTATGTTTAGTTTTACTGTACCTCTAATGGTTTAGGCCATGGATGGGGGGCTAATGTTTATTGGAGCCCCGTACATTCGAGACTTAAAGGCATAGATCTCACAAGAAAACTCAGGACAAATAAAGATGAATATGTAATTGACGTTAATAGTCTTCTTTCTTTTTAAACTTGTTTGCATTTGTAATTAGTATAACAAAGCAAATTAGGTACCTAATGTCAACTGAAATAAATAATATTTATTTATGTTGTTGTTTTTTCCCTCCAGTTTGCAGAAAATCCTTACGTGATAGAAAAAAATGGACACCTTATTCGAAATCAGCGTAGTTGAATTATATAAAATCAGTTATTAGTAAGGAAACTCTTACAAAGTTCTCATTTGCAGGCCTGTGTTAACTGAGCATTTTATTTTCAAGCAAACCATATACCTAACTGCCCAATGAAAATACAACTCATGGTAAATAGTTATTTTGTAATAACTATTTTGGACATTGAAAATATGAAAAAGCCTGATAAAACCTGAAAACCCTAGGTGGGCTGGATTTTTCAATAAAAATCTGAGTTTTTGGCAACCCTGTGTAAGAGTTACTGAAAATTTTCTTCATAACAGTTGTAAGAGAACAGAAATAAAGAAATAAAGAAAATATTATAGAAAGAGAAATATATATGTTCATTGTACAGGATTTCTTCGAGGTAAGACAGTTTTTAGGAAAAGTTAAAAGAATAAATTAGTTAATAAAGTGATGGGATTGTTTAACTTCCTTCACAACATCTAAGGTCATATGATGGAAGGGACCTACAGCTTTATGTGGGATCTGAATCATTGGTCACTACAGTCTGGACACAGAGGATGGTATCCCATCCAACTCACTGTTGCTTAACTTCACTGATCAACAGGAAGTGGTGTTACAAATGAATTAGTTACTCAGCTGTTAAAGCATAATGGCTTTTAAAATCACTAGGCCCCCCCCTAGTTAAGAATTAGAAATCAGAAAGAAAAGCAGCTTATAAAGCAATTAGGTATATACAGATCATTAAACTATAGTATTGCTGATGATCCTCCACCTTGTTTACTAAAAGATATAACTTGTACAAATCAATAGATGGCCTTTTAAGGAATCTGTGTACTTCTGTAAGTTACATGTAAAAGTTGAATTCATCACTGAACAGTGCACACATTTATAAATATAGGCAGTGGTGAGCTGGACCCAGTTCGCACCGGTTGTTAAAATCTTTTTGAAAATAAGAACCAGTTGTTAACTTTTTTGCTGGACGCTGAAGAGAGCTCTTAGAAGCAGAAAGATGTTTTTCGGTGATGAATATTATTTGTAGTGATAGAAGAGCAAGTTTAACAACTAAACACATATCATGCTTTATGATCATCAATTTGTTGGGGAAACCATTAAGCTTCTGGAACACGTTAACATATGTCAAATCATGGATGAGAAGTCATCGATCCGCTTTAGATACCAGAGTTCGTGTATCCAAAACGACAGTTTACGGAGAAAACCAAGAAGCCATTTGGAAATTATTACCGTAATAAGTAATAATAAGGTACGTAAAAATGTTTAAATTTAAAAAAAAAAAATTTTAAAGATGTACTGATATTTATGTTTTGCCTAATAATTCATTATTGCTAAAGTTGACTGAGCAATTTAATTTTAACTATGTAGATAATATGATTCATCAGTTTTTATTAAATAATTCTTCTTTTCTAATTTCATTAGAAACATCTATTTCTCTAATTAACTATACTAATTAATTGTCATGCAGTTATTAATACCTAGCTGAATCATAAAATGCAGACACTTGAAAAAGGCAAATAGCGCGATAATTAATTTAATTAAAATTGCGAAAGGGTTGGGTGGGAAGGGTTGTCAATTATTTATTGCCGAATTCAGAATTTTTTATACAGAACCTGGTGGTTAAAATTTTGGCAGCTTAGCAAACCGGTTGTTAAAATTTTGGCAGCTCACCACTGAATATAGGTTATATTGTACATAAACTTTATGAACAGAGAAATATAAGGCTGAGAATTGTCTGCATGTGTAGTTGATTATATAAACTCCACTTGGTTTATTGTGGGTGAAGAAAGTTACTGCGATGAAAAATAGTGTAAAATAATTTGCGAAAGAAATGAGAGTGAAACTTGATCACCCCATAATAATAAGGGTTGATCATATAGGGGTATATACAGGGTGTCCAGGAAGTCTGTGGCAATTTGACAAAGTATGCACCCAAACATAGAATTGCCAGGGACTTCCTGGACACCCTGTATATATGTAATTTAAAAAACAATTTCATTATTAAAATTTATTACGTATTGAAAAGTTTGACTTATCACTTATTTCAAAATACTGGACCTTGAATGCTTCTTGAAGACATTTTAAGCACAAAAAAATGGGCAGAGAGTGAGCAAAGCATGTGACTGCCACAAGTAAACAAAGAGAAGGCATGGTAGGTGTGGGTATGGGCTATGGCAGCACCAGAACAATAATGCAGTAAGTCTCAGAAACACACGTGGTGCTGGGCTTTGGAGAAAATTGCCAGGAGTACTGAAAATATGAATTTTTTAATAGTATTATAAATGAATACACTTATCTAAAACAATAGAAATAGTATTATTAGGTAAGAAATGTCATAAATATAGCATACGGTACTAGGTGAACAGTATTGGACAAAGTTTTCTTGTGTTCTTGGTGACTCGTGATTCATTCCAAATTAGAAAACAGTAGGTAATGGGTTGCACTGAAGATGAGGAGCACCAAAGATAGGGAATTTTACTGTAGGTACAGTCGCCTGCAGTAGTTCCACTTCACTCTCTCTGGGATGTGGTAACAGTGCAGTTCTCTTAACCCTTTAAGGACTAAATGTACAAATTGCTAACGTTTCAAATACATGCATTCATAACTTAACGCTACAAAAAATTCAGGACTTAAAGGGTTCAACCCCAGTCCCCCCTCCCTTGCCAACCCCGGTATCATAAGCCCATCACTCAAATTCTAATAATACTTTTAAAAATATTATTAATGTTTATTGTATAAACAGATCTGGTAAGGATGGAGCACCTAAGGAATACTATACACTCGATTGTCTGCTGTTTCTTCTCAAACATGTTCACCTCACACATCCTTCATATGTTCGAATGGCAGCTGTAAGTATTTCAAATTGATCATGGAGTAGGTTTAAAGACATTAGAAATTTTGTCTATTTTGATAAGCCTTAATAATGTTTTCCTCAAGATTTAACAAACCCCCTTTAGATATTAATTTTTGTGTAAATTGAAATTTCTTTTTTCTAGCATAGTCCAGGCCAAAGCATAAGTGGGGCACCTCATTGCTTCTTTAAAGAAAAGTGTGTGTGTGTGTATATATATATATATATATATATATATATATATATATATATATATATATATACACACACACAGGGTGGGCCGAAAGTCTGGATCCATCAGAAAATATTTATTTTAATACATAAATTACAACAAATGGTAAATGCTTAAAATGAATATCAACTTTAACTCTTAAATGCGTATCCATGATACTGTACAGTAGTTCGTACCCCAGTATAAATACTCAAATACTTTTTTTATTTTAGCCCAGAAATGGCTTCGAATCTAACAACAGAAGACCGGGTAGAACTTGTGCTCATGTACGCAAGACAGGGCGCTACACACAGAGAAGTTGCTACCGAATTCAATAGAAATCATCCTGATAAGCATCCAGTAACACATGCGACTGTTGGCAAGTTGTTTAAACGTTTCAAAGAACCAGGAAGTGTACATAATCGACGGCGTTCTGGTCGTCCAAAAACTGCAACTGATGAAAATACCTCTGCAATGGTATGTGAAACTTTAACGAATAGTCCAGTAAAGTCAACAAGAAGATTATCAAATGAAACACGCATCTCGAGAATGTCAATTCGAAGAATTATTAAAAATCATAAATTCCATCCCTAAGTGTCTCGATGTCAGAGGTCGCCAATTTGAGCATTTGTTATAATTTGTTGTTTATACTGGAGTACGAACCACTGTACAGTATCACGGATACGCATTTACGAGTTAAAGTTGATATTCATTTTAAGTATTTACCATTTGTTGTAATTTATGTATTAAAATAAATATTTTCCTATGGATCCAGACTTTCGGCCCACCCTGTATATAGATATATATATATATGAGGCGTTGTGAGTAGGAGGGGTGAACTTTCCACATTGGCGATTTTGCCATTGATCCATGAATGAATAGTTCAACCTTCTCCTATTCACAGACAACTTGATGTACGGTAGCTAAATATCTCCCTTGTATACTCAAAATGTAGTTATTTTCAATGCATGTATTTGCACTATGTGCCTCTCATACACAATAGTCACAAAGTTTAAATAGCTATCTCAAAACTGGTTTGGCAAGTTCACACCTCGTACTCACAATGCCTCATATATATATATATGGTGCAACAGAAATCCATTCTTGTAGGGAAAAAAGATATAACGGAATTGAATGAGAAAAGTTTTAGTTATACATTACAAACAATACAATCAACTTACCAATTAATCTAGTACATGCTCAAATTGCATTCCCTGTAGCTGTTGACATATATAGTTGTTTTTCTTATTTATTTCTGTTATATCATATTTCCCTATGAGAACAGATTTTTGTTACACCCTATATATATATATATATATTATATATAGTACTTTTAACCTAGGTCTTAGACCTAGTTGTTGCTTATGGGTTTACTTTCCTAACTTAAAAGTTATAATACAATATTTTAAAAACTTGTTTATCTATTTATGTATGACCTAAATCTTTTTAAGTTTGCTTTTTAAGAAATTACAAATAACTTGGCTACATATTTAACCATACTTGAAGAAAATTGTTGATAGTCCTTATTCACAGTGTTAGTCCAATGAACATGTTCATTGGTACTGTAACTAATAAATAGGTAAAAAATTATCACATCATCAAACTATGTAGTTTGAAAGTGCATGTTGATTGTACTACACTAACTAACTCTTTTTGTGCTCAATTTTAGGCTGAGAACATTCCTGTTGTGCGTCGACCAGATCGTAAAGAACTTTTGGCATACCTTAATGGTGAAACAGCTACAGCTTCTGCTATTGATAAATCTGCTCCTCTGGAAATGCCAACACAGGTAAAAGCTTCTCGCAAGTTCTGTCTTCTAGTTAATTAATTAGGCTTTACATAGGCCTAAACATAATTTATTATAGACAAGCATACTTTTTACTCTGTTCTTTTACAGGGTACTTACAAATAAAGTACCGGTAGTTATGATACCATGACTAGGTGCAAGGCTATTTTTAATTATAATAAAAAATAAAAAATTGGGTCTAGAAATCACAATCTTAATCTCATTGGTACAAAGTAGCTATAGTTTACAGTAAACACATCTTAAACTTAATTGATGACTTGTTAGTATGCTTTGATTCATAGCTCCAGTAGATTCTTGATCATATTCTTTCTGCATGTTTTGAGTAGTAAGGTGTGTAGCTAAATAAAGTTGAAGGAACCTAATTATTAATATAAACACCCAGGAATGTCTGTCAGTCGGTCACGCTCGAAAAGAGAAGATTCTTGATATATATATATATATATATATATGGGCGATATTTGTATTTTAATGCATTAGAAAAAGGCGTAATGAATTCTACTTTTAATTATAATTTTAAAAAGTCTATCTATAATAATAAAAGGACGCCCGTGTGTGTGTGGGTCAACTGTACGCCCTTCACGATTGGTTAGGTTAAGACGTGATATTTTCGTTAGCTTTAACCAAAATATCACGACAACCTAACCAATCGTCAAGGGCGTACAATTAACCTAACCGGGCATTCAATTAACCTAACTAATAACAGTCTTCGAAAATATTCCACCTTCGCGTCGGCTGGGATATTTTTGCCACCCGCACGAAGGGCGGGTTTTCGGCTAGTATATAGCTAAGACCATAGATTGCAAGTTAGTTTGACCCAAGTTAGGATGACCTTGACATAAACTAGAATATGTTGTTGAACTGATTAATATTCCTAGATGGGAGAAGAAAATTTGTCAATATGCTGTTAGTCTTTTGTGAAACATAATTAGGTTGTTTCGTTTTTATTTTATTGCTATTTTACTTGTGTATATGTTGTTGTTGTTTTTTAAATAACTTTTTTCATTCAATTTAAAGTGCATAATGTGTAACTGTTATTTTGAATAAGCATAGATTAGCTACGAAGCTGCCAGGTCTACATCTAATTAGCCAAATAGTTAATAATTCTCTATACTTAAACCACTATATTGTCTATCAGATTAAAAGGTCGGTTGAAGAATCCACAGAGAGTATGCCCAAAAAGCCCAGATTCGATGATAGCTATGCGCAGAAGTTGAAGGAACAACTTGCCCTGAGATTCGATGCCCCCAAAAAGACTTCTATAGTCAGTAATTTAGGCCTAGACAGGTAAGTTTTAACTTTGTGCCATTATTCAAAAGACATTCAGGTTTCCTGACACAATAAAACTCGCTATCTCTTAAGTAAAAGCTTGCAAGTTTTTTGTTTTTCATAGTTGTTTATGCCTAACATTGGTTAATACAAGGCTTCCTTAAAGCTAAGTTTAATTAAAAATTGGCAATTGTTTCAGCATTAGTCCTGCACCAACTAGCATTTTCCTATTTTAAAGCTGGGAACTTCCCCTTTTGAGTGTTATATTCTCCTGTATATCACTTAAAACAGGAAACTCCAAGTTTGTTGTTGCTGTTTGCGTGTCTATTTAAGAAGTTACGAAATTCTGTTAGTTACGCTTGTGCAACTTAGTTACACAGTTAGTATAATTTAGGTTAATATTAAGAAAATCATATTTTGCTCCTTTTGGTTGAAAAGCCCTATCACTCAAAAATTGGAAAGCTTATATATTAACATGGTGTCAGTTCTCTTATCTTTCTATTTTTGTTTAATGATATACGAGTATAAGGTTTTTTTGGCAAATAAAGTTGAATAAATACTTTAGGTGTTAGGATTTAATTTAGATGAAGTAACTGGTTATAATCCAGCAAAGCAAATGCGTAAGTAACGTCTTACAAATTGTCGACGACACGTAAAATCAGTGGTTATGTAATAATAACGGAATTGTTGAATGCTATTAATACGATGTGTGTTGTGGTCTTCGGTCAGGTCTGGTAGGTCCCTCTCTGAGGCGATGCCGATCGAGACGATCGCTGCCATTCGTGCCAAACGGTTGGCGGTGAAGAGACAGACGATCAAGGAGGACGACGACCTCGGTCTCGGGACAGAGCTTCGCAGCATGCTCGAATTTGACATTGACGTCACGAAAGACATCACCACAAAAGAGCGACAATGGAGGACGCGAACCACCATTCTTCAGAGTTCGGGCAAAGTAAGGAGAGGGTCTTTGAGCGTACGCCCTTCTTTCCCGTTTTTCCCCACTACCCACCTCCATTACTACTTGTATAACTATTCTCTTCTAAGAGCTAATGGAATGGTATTTAATGCTGCACGAGTTATTAAAGCCGCTTATTTTAACATTGTTACTAAAAGTTGTTAAATAACTTAATATTTAGTCCATGTGTTATGAATACATCCGTTTTGATGTACGTCTCCGGTTACTTACGGAGGTCTGATTAGTTGATTTTATTGTTATATACAACTGTTAGGTAATTTCCTCCTCTAATTAAATGCGAGTTTTGTTTTAAAGCAATTTTCAAGTATAATTGGGCTTCTGAAGAACATAAAAATGAGGGAAGAGGGAAGAATGAGACAAACGCAAGGAGACGTAATGCCGACGCCGGTTAACAACAGGGTGGTCCAACAACCTGTGGGATACTCTCGATACGACCAGGAGAGGTTTAAGGGAAAAGAAGGTAAGGATCAAACACCGTTAAACACATTTATATGGTAATGTAAAAAGGACAAAGTTACGGAAATTCTCTTTCAGGAAAGTGTGTCGGGGATAGCTTTTTACAATGTAGTAAAATTACGGGTATGATAATGCATTATTTGGGAATCCATTTTTAATGAGGGGGGAATACAGTGTCTGTACTCTTGTTCGTAGACACTCGAGTTAATTGCACACAAAAATACACTATTGGGATCACCTTTGGGAATAGGTGCCACCCAACCTCAGGCATCTGTTGTTACCTCTGAACACTAGGTTTAAGGTATTCCTCAGTCATCTATTGTTACCTCTGAACACTAGGTTTAAGGTATTCCTCAGTCAGTAGATCAGGCGAGAACAACCTCACAAACCACTTCTATTCCCTTCTTTCTCGTTAACTCTCTTGCCGTACAACGCAACTCCATTTATTTAAAAATAAAAAACTCGACAGCATTCCATAAATCTAGATTTTAATGCCATTATATGTATTGTGTTAATCAAATAATGGTCGAGTGTAGGGTGTAGGCAGGGCTCGGGATAAGGGAGTGCATGAGGTGTCAAAGCACCTTTGGTATAGATTATATTAAATGTTGTGACTACAGTTTATGTAATAAGTTATTGTATTCATAATAATTAAAGATATTTTTTATACTATTTGCATATCTTTTTATGATATGTCGGTATTTCAACGTGTCATTTAACTTTCTGAATGTTGAAGTAGAAAATTAGTCGGTTCGAAAACCTAAGGCGTTGACAATCATTTAATTTGTAGTTTAGTGGCTAAGCACCCTTTCCCTATAAGAGAAGTGAAGACGATGAGGTCGGTGGTTCGATTCCCGAAGGTGCTGGTAATAATAATAATAATAATAATCGTCGTCGTCGAGTTGCCATCAATGTACCCTTCATTCGTCTGAGCGCTGCGCCAATTTCTGTCTTCCTTGACTGGTGATTAATTTATTATTTGTCGAACTCGATTTTAACTAGTTTCGGACAAATACGAGTATATATCTCTCTTTTCAGAAACGGAGGGCTTCAAGATCGATACAATGAGAACGTACCACGGTTTGTCCCTCAAGAGCGTAACGGAAGGGAGCCAGAGTCACAAAATGGCAGTACAATCGGCTGTACCTCCTGTAAAAGTAAGATCTTTGTAACTGGGACTAAAGTAAAGTAATTATGCAACAGGAGTACTTGAAACATTCATACAAGCATATCATATCTGCAAACCCACTTCCCATTCTTCCTTGGATGGGCTTGACACCTGACCTCAGGACCAGAAACACGCAACCAACTTAATGTAGAGGATCTTCGTAAGGAATAATTTCCATCTACACATATCTCACAAATTGCTCCTATTCCTATCTGTTTCTCGTTAACTGTTTTTATTCATACATTTACTAATTACATCAGTCTATCTTTTGCGAGGTCTTGCTCAACTTGAATTCTCACACCTCCACTCCCTGTTCGGTACCATTGTTTTTCATTGATCATTCTTTCCATATACCCCTACCAACGCAGCATACTTTCCTGTTTTCATGTCCAATGACTTTTTTTTTTTTTCCCTCCACACTTTACCCGTGGTACATCTTCATTTCTCGTGTTGTCATTCCTGTTTTATTGATATAACAATATTAAAAAAATAGAACGGGATATAATACGTTTCAAATAGACTTGCGACCCTGTTGTAGCTCCACTTTAAATTACTAAGTCAATAAGAAAACCAGCTGCCAGAGTTCTTAATAAAAATTGTCTTAACCCTTTATGGTACCATGTTGTTTCTATTTAACATTTCAAATACACGCATTTAGACTTAACCCTACAAAAAAGTTGTGCGATAGAGGGTTAAGTTATCATAGACATTAACATGGGGCCTCTTATAAGCTAAAATAATAAGCTAACGTAATTGGCCTACCTGTCGACATCATTTTATTGGTCAATTTTGTGTATCTCCTTTCCCAGCCACCTGTTACTGGATCTCAACCAGCAACTCCTCAAACGCAGCAAAAAAGACCGTCTAAAACCCCTATTATCATCGTTCCAAACTCTCCGAGTTCTCTCATCACTATGCTTAACGCCAAAGATATTCTTCAAGATATGAAGTAAGTTGTGTTTATCATGCACTGATTTTTCCTTCGATTTCTTTTGTAGGTTTGGTTTATTTTCAAGTTCGAATTCGAAACACTGATGTGATCTCGGTATAATTTTAGATTGTATTGAATAGTGTAGCTGCAGGATTTAATGTTGGTTGTTGTTGTAATGACATAAGCACTTCTCCTTCCAGTTTTAAGGCAGAGTAAAGTTTTGATTTATGAAGCGCTATCTTATGAAATGCACAGCTATTTTGAACATGAAGTGTTTTCCTATGTATAGGGCAGAAGTCCTTCGGAACTGACGTAAGGGAGAGAAAAAAGGTGGTCGTTGCCATTCATGTGTTGGCAATGTTGAAAAAAAAATATGTTGGAGGTTTTTTTTTCTTCCTTTTAGATTCGTATCCCCGGCAGAGAAACGCAAAATGAGCAATAAGAAGGAATCTGAAATTCTTATTCAGAGAGCTAAGGAGGAAGGTTTAACCGTACCCTACAGGGTTACCGACCAACCCTCGAAACTCACCAACGCCGAATGGGACAGAGTGGTGGCAGTGTTTGCCATCGGACCCGCGTGGCAGTTCAAAGGTTGGCCCTATGATGGCAACCCTGTTGAACTTTTTAATAGAAGTGAGGTTTTTCTCATATTTTATTCAAAATCTAACAATTTGATGCATTCCTAAAAACTTAAATTAGAAAACAAACTATCCCTCTTGTAAATAATATGGGAAAAAGCTGAAGTAGTTAAGAACAATGTTTACGGCTAAACTTCCACCCATTCTCCCACACAGTTTGTGCCTTCCACATAAAATACGATGAAATTCAGCTCGACACCAACATCTCCAAATGGGCCGTTCACGTGATTAATCTGAATAGGTTTCGTCGGCATTTAGACAGGGCGCGATTCTTGGAATTTTGGGAGAAGTTAGATAGGTAAGTACTTTACGATTTAGTTTAATTTACCCTAGTCCTTCGTTACCTTAGTAACTTACGTAGCCGTAACTTCCGTTGAAATAAAAGAAAAATTAATTTGCTAGCTTTTATTAATTATTTTACTCTAGTTCTACCTTAAATAATAGAAATTTTTAAATTTGTATTTATTGCATGAAATAATAATAATAATAATGTAGGCCTGTTTTGGCATTTATTGAACGACGCATTTCAAAACTCTGTTTCATTTTGCTTGAAAGTTCTTTTTAATATTAACTGCTGTCATGCAACTGCAGTCCAGTGATATTTTTTCATTAAATCGTCTGTTACTGTTTATTGTGCTTAACAATACCTATACCTTGAGCGCGAATTGTCATTGGGGTAATACTCGATAGTGCGTTCAAAGTAAGAGCTTAGAAATCAAAATAATTGGGTCTGAACGTCAGTAATGTTTATCATTTTTTTTTTCTAACCCTTTAATACCCAGGGCTCTTACCCTGAGACTGAATAAAATCGTCTGACGTTAGTCATAAAAAAAAGTCGGTGAATGTTCCATGGGTATTAAAGTCTTAATAGACGTTCGTTTAATTAAACGATGATAAGTTATTCGCGCTAAAGGGATGGCAGTTAAGGGACAGATAGTGTGTCCTAGTTATTTTTGTTTTTCTTTTATTTCGTTAAATACATTTTTCGTTTTTTTTTTTTTTTTTTCCTTTTTTGCGTCTTGATTATTTAGTTTCCTCTTTTCTTTTTAAACCTTTGCAGATATATGGTGTTGAAAAAACCTCATTTACGCTTCTAGGTTTTAGTTTCGCGATAGGTGAGTTTTTTGGTTTTTTTTGGGGGGGTTCTTAAATTATTGTTTGTAATTAATTAGAAAGTTAAGGTTCCCTTTTTAAACGTACGGTTATACAGAAGAGCGGGAAAATGAATATAGGTGTTGAAGAAGCGGATTGAAAGGGGAACCCGTGATGAAGGTTGAAGGTACAGTTAG
The DNA here is from genome assembly GCA_023014485.1 of Bathynomus jamesi. Classification (NCBI taxonomy): domain Eukaryota; kingdom Metazoa; phylum Arthropoda; class Malacostraca; order Isopoda; family Cirolanidae; genus Bathynomus; species Bathynomus jamesi. The sequence goes on from JAJOZX010000682.1 coordinate 590,841, forward strand.
TTCAAAAAGACTCGTCGTGAAACTCCATTTTCATATATATTCATATATATATCGTTTTTGTCATAAAAAGTAGCGATCATTGAGCCGAATTAGATGGGCGCAGTATAGGAAATACATTAATAGTAATAAGATTCCTTTTACATTGTTGATTTTATTAATAGTAGTATTAAGACTCTTTTTATCATTAGTATCAGTTATCAGTAATAGAATATTTATTAATAACTAATTCTTATAATTATTTTTGCAGGTTTATTTTGTTCAATAAGCCTCACCTTAGGTGGTAGAAGAAATAGAGAGAGAGGTTATACTGTGTGTGTAAAGGGAAATATTTGTAAGAAGGCACCCGGAATTAAAAGTTGTTTTAGTGTTGAAAGTTGTATAGTGTTCTTATACTATATATGTATAGAAACGACGTAAGTATAGAGGAGTGTTCTGCACACGAGGAAGAGAAATAACGAACAAATGAAAAATGAGGTGACCGCCCGGGAATCGAACCCAGGACCTTCCGATTGCCGGTCAGACATGCTACCACTACACTACGGGCCTCGATCAGTCAGAAGTCGCAATTCTCCTACATAGGGCAGAAACCAATGCCTTGAGAGGGCACCCTCGCAAATCGTGAATATGTACATTTAACTGCAATGACCACGCAGTATATTAATGTATAGAAACGACGTAAGTATAGAGGAGGGTGCCCTCTCAAGGCATTGGTTTCTGCCCTATGTAGGAGAATTGCGACTTCTGACTGATCGAGGCCCGTAGTGTAGTGGTAGCATGTCTGACCGGCAATCGGAAGGTCCTGGGTTCGATTCCCGGGCGGTCACCTCATTTTTCATTGTTCGTTTATTTCTCTTCCTCGTGTGCAGAACACTCCTCTATACTTACGTCGTTTCTAATACATTAATATACTGCGTGGTCATTGCAGTTAAATGTGTGTATATATATATATATATATATATATATATATATATATATATATATATATATAATGTAAACTTGATTAAAATTACGATATTTTGTAATTTATATTGTAATATTTTCTTTTGCAATAGTCTTCATATCCATGTATTTACAGACCTCGGCCCATTATTATCATATCTCTATATTTTCGTGAAGTATAATTAAGTTTAGTTCAGGAAAGAGTTTTTACTAGTACTTACCTGATAAAGGCTCCTGGAGTTTGTTCCAGGGCTAATGAAGAACTTTAGAACTAAGTTAATAGTTCTATTACTTATTTGAAAGTTGTTGCGTTTGGAAAATCTATAATTTTCCTCATAATATTTGAGCTGAGTTGGTCAGCAATGTTTGTTATCGAGTCTATTTGAAAATTATAATTTTTTGCCCGTCTTACGGCCAATTTATTTAAATAAATGACGATCTTTCGGTACGTAAATCTTTTCTCTCTTAACTTTATACTATTATTTAACGTCGTTCTCACCTAACCGGGTATATGTCTATCCCATTTTTTTTTTTGCAATCTCTCGTTTCTTAATCTACTACAGCGAAGATTAAAAAATGGGTTACGCGTAAAACGAGTCATTTTTGAAAATGGGTTTAAATTGTCTTTGTAAATTTTTTTGATAAGATGATTCACGGGTTAATGGAGAGACGAGAGTTCTTTTATTCAGGTATTTTTTATATTTCATTTAAAAGTTAGGTTAAATTATGCGCTAGTCTTTTTATTTTGCTCTGCTCCAAAGTGATTATTTTGACTAGGGAAAAGAAAGTGTTCATAGTAATTTCTTATTGATGGTACATTATTATTATAATGATAATAATAATACTGTAAGTACCATAGGTGTTCACTCTGTCAGGGATGTGAAAATGGTACCAATTTTCTAAATTTTTCAATTACGCGATTTCTCATACTTTTGGGGTGGACACAATGGTTATAGATCTGCTTATACTCGTATTCAAGTTTAAACAAGTTCAACCCGCCCAAGTTTATTAAATTTTTTAAGAATATTTTGATGACCAACATTTTGTGTAGAATTTAAATACTGTATATTTCGCTTTATTATCGATTATTATAAGTGAAGTGCGGATAGATTACCTCTCAAAGACGATTTTACCCTAAAGTTTTTTTTTTTTTACCCCCGAACATATCGCGAAAATATGTAGATAAACTGAAAATTCAAATTTTGAAAAAGATCTTGTTAATATTTTTTTTCGCTTATTGTCATCTAAAATATTTACTACTATTTGTTATTTACCATCAGTGAGATGTGGTGGTTTTAATTGACTGTAAATTTAAGATTGGTAGCTACATTTGGTAAAAGGGATTTTAATGGAACGTTTGTAGAGAGAGAGACTTCAACTGTACTTCCTATTCGAGTGAATCCAGAAGTACAAGAAGCTAAGTTCGGATTGTATAGCGCAAGAAATGAAGATAAAAGTATTAATATATCAATTGCTTATTATGTATTTCTTATAAAAGGCATGTGTGTATGTATGTGTATTTAATAAAACGAAGTGATGGAGCGTTGAAAGACATATTTGCGTGTTCAGTCTCTCAACATATTGGGAAGGACATAGTCGTGCAATTTATTCAAAAACTATCACCTGCGTATTTTGAATGCACCATTTAGAAAAAGGCTCAAATAGTCGGTGCAAATTAAAAATTAAACTTTGAATTTTACTAATACGAGTTTATTAATTCGTTTTGTAGAAGCCTTTGAATTATATAAGCTTTTCGCTTAATATATATATATATATATACACAGGGTGTCCCAAAAGTCCCTATCTATTTTGTTGAAATAGGCTGAATTTCAAATAAATGTCACATTGACCTGAATACAGATGTATTTCTATACAAATTACAAGTATTACACCATTAAAATCTTTAATTAGTAGTTTCCACATGTGCTCCATCTGTATCTGCAAATTTCAAAGCGGTCACCTGCATTGCGGAACAAATTTCCGAGCATTTCAGGGGTTATTTTCTCAACTGCTTGCCTAATGCGATCTCGCAGATCTGGTAAATCTGGAATATTTCTGCGATAGACCTCTGATTTAATGAAACCCCAAGCAAAGAAATCCAATGGGGTCAAATCCGGAGATCGCGCTGCCCAGGGCCTATTTCCCCCACGTCCAATCCAACGATTTGGAAAACGCTCGTTTAGGTATGTCTGAGCAATTCTGGCATAATGACATGGTGCCCCATCCTGCTGAAAGACTACATTGTCGAGAATGCCATCTTGAAGAAGTTGAGGTTCTAGAAAATTTTGAAGCATATCAAAGTAAACAGGCCCTGTCACTGTAGCCTCTGCAAAGAAAAAGGGCCCGTAAATCTTAGACTTAGTCATTCCAAGCTACACGTTGACTTTAGGTGTGTTTCTTTCCCATTCAGTGAACTCAGTTGGCTTTTCATTAGCCCAGATGCGACAATTATGTCGATTGATTTTACCACAGGTGTGAAAAGTCGCCTCTTCGCTAAACAAAATGTGGTCCATTAAATTGTTATATTTTGGATTTGTTCGACCAGTTCCGCACACATTGCTGCTCTTTTTGGAAAATCTTCCTCGTGTAAGCTGTGTAACAGCTGAATGTGATAACACTTCTTCTTCAGCGTCGAACGCAAGATTCTGTGAACAGTTGTTTTGGGTATGGTCAGTCTGTGGGATGCTTGGCGAACTGACATTCTTTGATCGTCTTCGAACATTATGCGAACAGATTCAATGTTTTGTTGTACTGTTGTTGGGCGTCCACTTCTTCCTTCATGCACAGATCCAGTCCTTTTGAATTTGTTCACCAGTTCACGAATTGCTTTATCTGTCGGCCCAGGTCTTATGAAACCTTCTTGAGAATCGGTCTCTAATTTCACATTTCATTTCTCTGATGCGACATGTTACTATCATAACGCGTTCATGCACATCCATCACTAATGATATGGATCTGAAAAAATTAATTAAAAATTTAAAAATAATTAAAATAGAAATCTAATGCAAGTATTTGTTTAGAAAGGTGCATGCAATCATGTCATTAAAACATTAATTTGAAATTCAGCCTATTTCAACAAAATAGATAGGGACTTTTGGGACACCCTGTGTGTATATATATATATATATATATATAGGGTGAGTCAAAAGTCTCCATACATAGGAAAAATCCCCGCAAGGGGGTTCTAAGCTCGTGCTCTTGAGTGCTCTTTGTGCTCGTTTGTACGTGCTTGTTCCTGGAGGTTTCACGTGCGCCCTCCCGGCCCTAGCACCCAAGGATGATGGGGCTCGACCCTGCAGTCCTTGTCATCCTTGGTCTTTTTCCACTTCGACTGTCCCCTCCACCCTTTCTTTTTCCTCTGTCTTTCCTCTCACTTTTTCTTTGTTTTTCCGCCGAGATATGCCCTTTTAAATAGAGGCGAATCGGTTCTTCCCGAACTTAAAAAAAAAAACAAAAAAAAACAGGCAAAATGGTCACTTTATTATGCAATCACTTGTAAGTCAAAATATGCTCTATGTGGGCACCATTATACTGAATGCACATACGGATGCGTTCCTCCCAGTCATCTCAGCACATCACCTGCAAAAAAATAAAAATAAATAATTTATTTATGACCATTTTGCCTATGTATGGAGACTTTTGACTCACCCTGTATATATATATATATATATATATATATATATATATACAAGTAGCTCCAAAACATTTTTCTCCGTGCTCATTTTTTACCCAGTAACTCCAACAGGTTATATTTGTTAAATTTTCAAATTTCTATCACTAAGTTTGTGTTAAGTAGTAGGGTCTGTTAAGAACCATATATATATATATTTGTTTTAGTTTAGGTTAACTCGAGTTAACCAGCCTAACCAAACCTTAGAAAAGTATTTCATACAAGAAAGTTTTGACTTGTTTACAAAATCGGAGTTAATGAAAGGATAAAAAACGTGACTTAGTATTGGTGCTACTTGGGGAGATATATATATATATATATATATATATAATTAATTTTAAAATGTCACAAGCAGTTATTGTAATGTACAAATACAAATTAAATGGTTTTATACAAACGAACAATGAATTTCGTAGTTGCAAACTTTATATTATTTCTTTGCCACTGGCTTCATACTATTTTCAGTACTTTATTTCGATTGTTAATAATAATTAGCTTGTAGGACCATTTTCTAAATATATGAAAATAGACATTTTCCACAATTAAAAGAAATATTTAGATATATTTTTTTAATGTATTATTATTATTATTATTATTATTATTATTATTATTACGTAGTAGTGTTTCGATTCTAAAATTATTTTTAATATTCTTACGTCAAATTGTAGTTTAGTTCTTATCGTGTACATAAGTTAGCTTGTAGGGTTTTTTATTTTTTATTTTGATAAGAACAAGTTTAGTTAATGTTGAGGAATGGATGCCGAAAGAAAGTGTCTTAAACGCTAGTTTACCTTATTTGAATCGGTTTCATTATCCAAATATCGAGTTGTGTATGTTTAGTATGTATATTTTAGTTTTAGATTGATTCCATTTTGTGCGTAGGTAAAGCGAGGAGTTAGGCCGAAACGTTGTACATTTTACTGTGTAAAAAGGTATTTTCAGTAAATAAAACTCTCTTAGAATCATTCTTGATTGTCCTCATTTTAATATATATATATTAATTTCAACAGACTAAACATACATACAGGTTGTGGAAGAGGACCATGAAAGTTTATATTTCTTGCGTGTTCTCTGTGGCAGTTTCAAACATCTGACAATGGTATAAGCCAAATTTTACTTTGCTTTGTTTAATCTTATCGAACACAATTTCATCAGACTTGAACTTAACTCAAATGTTATAAAAATATGAAACACGTAAGTTTACTCTCTACAGAGACTGTTAACGTAAGTTAGATTTTACAGGTATTGTTGGCTTGATTAAGTCTAAAGAACTTACATCCTGGACTTCCCCCTCCCCTCCCTCTAAAAGCACAACCTGCCTTTAAAGAACAAGAAAATTTACCAGGAGTTAACACAGGAACTAGCAGAATTGTCAGGGGTGAAAGTCCATCTTTCCACTTTGAAGTATTTTAGTGAAAAATAGTTTTAAAAGGATTAGTGGCTATAAAAAACTTTTCTATGTACAGGCAATGAGGCCAAGATATTAATGTATGCCAATGAACACACTCAATTACCCTAAACCCATTGGAGAAGAGTCATTTGGACCGATAAATCCAAATTAAAAGAATACGAGGAAATGTCCTTCATAGCTTGCTTCAAGCCAGCTATGAAGCACGGAGGAGAGTCCATTCAGGTTTATCCGCATCTCTGTATTGGGAGTGGGAGATCTCCAGAGAATCGGTGGAAGAATGGGCTCAGTAAGGTACGAGGAAATACTAACGCACCTTGTTTTTAAATTCTGGAGGACGACTCGTACGCGATTGATTCATTTTCCAGCATGATGGTAATGGTTCTAAACATACGACCAATGCCGTCAAATTGGAACTAGAATGTAAGAAAGTGGTGTGCAGAACATTATGGAGCCGCTTCCACAATTTGTATTGGGTTATTTAGACAGGATGAATAAATAAATAAAATAAAAAGTTGGTAACATTTGCAAGTAGACTTTGGATCGTACTTGATGCTTGGCATATTGCAAAGGACTTTTCACGCAAATTACAAGAAAGTCTTCCACAACGTATTCAATTTGCAGCAAGTCTGAAATTGTAAGTTTGTCGCTTTTTTCGTAAGTTACCTACATCTTTTAAAAGTTGGTATCTATACCATGCTTATAGTTGTTAATTTAAAATAAGCAAGAGCAGGGTCAGTGTTCTGCTTCGCAATTAAATATACCGTCAATTGTTCGTATGAATTAATGTATGCGCGTAATGCGTAATACGACTCTACTTTTACTTTTCCAGCAAATAAAAAAAACGAAAATGTAATGAAACTTCATTAATGTATAGTTTAACAAGTAGGGAAAATAACTTCAAAAATTCAAATTGGACATAATCTGTTTCGCAGCTACGTGTCTCCCTCTCACTCGGTGAGTTTTCCAGGCTTTCTTTTGATCTCTCTCTCTCTGCAGTTCTTCAGTTCTTTTCCAATTATTTTTAGACCCTGGCTAATAAACTTTACTGATTATTTAAATCTTCCGGAGCTGGTGTTTTACTAGATACCCACGTTGAAGCCCAATCAGGCGTGATAAATATAGTATTGGCTCGCAAAATCTAAAACTTTTGAACCTATTCTCAAGCATTGCTAATTATTGGACTACGTTTAGTTTTAGGTCAATGTCGTAACCAGGTATGGGGGCAATTACTTGGTCATTGTAATTACAATAACAATTATTTGACATTCTCAATTACAATTACTGTAAATGGTGAAATACTTAATTACAATTATTTAGTAAAGTTATTAATTACATTTACAAAGAATTGCATTTTTTCATAAATACAAACTTTACTTTGTCATGCTTTTCTATCTATGTATTTCAGTTCCATTTTCAGTTTTGGCCATCTTCAATGTAACTAAATAATATTAGGTCAATAAAATATACCTTTTTTTTTTTTATGGAATTGTATTTTTCATTAGGCAGTTCTTGCTATGGACAATTGGACATTAGACATATGTATGTGATATGGTCTAATGAAACCAAAGATAAGGCACTCAAAAAATACTAATATTAAGACAAAGGAACTGGCATTTATTCTATCAAAATAATATGGGCAAAAAACGTGCACTTTAGTTAGGAACATTTGAAATAAATGGAACGTTTTATTTCAAATGTCAAATAATAAAAAATAACATTTTATTTCAAAAGAAAGCTCTTTGAGACATGATGAGCAAGTAGTTTGAACTATAAGTATGACCCATTAACTTTAATATTCATGGAATTGAAAATAATTGACTGTAATTGTATCAATTACCTTGGTTTCCTAATGTAATTAATTGCAATTACATTTTAGGCAGTCAATTACAATTACTTGCCAATTACATGAAAAAAATGTAATTAATTACAATCAATTACAATTACAAATGACCATTACCCGATGCCTGAACTCGTAACACCACTTCCCGTTGATCAGTGAAGTTAAGCGACATTGAGTTTAGGACTCTAGGTCGTAGTTGGATGGGGGACCGTCCTATACATCCAGATTAAGTAGCAACCCATGGTTTGGTTCCCACATAAAGCTGTAGTTTCCTCCGTCATATGACCTCAGATGTTGCGAAAAAAGGTTGAACACCATCAAACAAACATTATGTTCAGTTTTAGGTGTAACTATCATGTAAGACGATTTTGGAATGATAAAAACTAAGAAGGGTCCAAGAAATGTATGCATCGCTTTCAATCGATAAAAAATAACCTTGAGAAATATTAAAATAAAAGATATTCTTTAAGAACCGTCTTACAGACAATTACGTTACCAATAACGTATAATGGTCTCCAAACTCTCCGAAATTTGATTGGTCAATTTAAAAAACAAATTGACCAATTGTCGAAGCAGCTTCCAAATCGAATATCATATAATGACCCCTAAAAGCGGGAGTTCATTGCTCATAAAAGCAAGATGAGTGTGGGTGAGATTGACTTGAACTCTTTCGTACTTTTTATTTTATTTTATATTATTTTCTTTTTCCTACATTTTCCTTCACTTACTCTCATTTTCTTATTTTTTAAGTATTTTATTCATTTACGGTCATTTTCTTATTTTTTGAAGTCTTTTATTCATTTTTACTTTCCTTTTTCATATTCTCGTTTTTTTTCAGTCTTTGTCTTTCTTTCCTTTCTTCTTTTATGAGTCTTTTCCTAATTTTCTGTCTTTTACTGTCTTTTTTTCAGTCTTGTTTCTATTACTTTTATTAATCTTTCCATCCTGTCTTTTTTCTTATTTTTCTCTTTTTTTTAGTCTCGCTTCATTTGCTGACATTTTCTTGTTTCAGTCTCTTTTCTTTATCTGACTTTTTCTTATTTTTATATTTTTCAGCTTTTTCTTCAATTTTTTTCTTTTTCCTATTGTTCTTTTCAGTTTTTGTTTATTTTTTATCTTTATCTTCTTATTCTTTTTTTTAATCTTTATTTTGTATCTTCTTTTTCCCAATTCTCCTGTTTTCAATCTTTTCTTCATTTTATTTTGTATTTTTCCTACTTTACTTTTTTTCGGTGTTTTTATTTCCCTCCATCTTTTTCTCGGTCTTTTTTTAATTTTCTGTTTCCTATTCTTTTTCAGTCTTTTCCAGCTAACCACCAAACTTAACCAACCCAAAGCGATCAAGATATTGATTATAGTAGGGACTACTCTTGGCCACATCGCTACACTGCTTCCCGTTAGATTAGCGACATTAAGCGACGTTGGGTCTGAGCAGTAGTTGGATGGGGGGGTGGGGCTCGTCGTCTGCGTTCAGACGACGTAACGACCCATGGTTTGAATCCCACGTAAAACTGTAGATCTGGATCACATGATCTTTATCGTTACGAAGGACCGACAGGGTAGCCTCGTGGTAGAGCGCCTGGCTCTTAATCTGAAGGCCCCGGATTCGAATCTCGGCTGGGACTTTAGATTTCAGCGATTAAAGTGCCTTTCCGCGTTGTCTTTAGTCGGATAGCGATTTGGATCCCACATAAGGTTGTAGGTCCCCTTTGTCACGTGAATTTAGATGGTATGAAGGAGGTTAAATAAATCTTATTATTAGTAATAATAATAATAATAATAATAACTAGTAGACATAAACATGACATTTCTAAATCCTTCGTTAGACTTTATATGAAATAGTAGTTAAAGATATATTTAGTTAATCAGTTTTAATTAATGTTTATATTCCATTAAATTTGTTTGATCAATACTGTTTAACAAATCTTTCTGTTTTAAGTTTGTTTCATTAAGTGTAGTTGGGACTGGGGACCTAGTACCTTATTTTGTGTGCGCGTGTGTGTGTGATTCTGTTCTGTTTTCTTAAAATTTTGGAATTTGCTAAAAGCTGTTACTTGTAGTTCTTATCAAGGTATGACAGTCGCGGAAATAAATTCGCCAAAAAAAGTTTTAAAAAACCGTTCAGAAAATTTTATTAGTATTTTTTTCCCCTTGAAAATTCGTTTTTGCGCCGAAAAAATTCAAAATTTTAAAAACAAACCAAAATTACTAATTAGGGGAGCTTCTGAAAATTATTTCGACAAATATCTTTCCACAATTTTTATATGTCTAATGTCTATTTTAAGGGTGGTTATATTTATGTATTTATAAGGTGTAGAAATGCCAGGGGGCTTGGACTGATAGTTCTTTCGTAGAGGGTGACTATGTGTACACGCTATTTCAGCGTGGGCGTTTTTTTCTTTTTTTAGATTGCGTGAGAATGGATGGGAGTCTCTATATAATATAGCTTTCCTTTTAAAGTCTCTATCGTTCACGACAAATTGTAAATATGGTCCAAACGTTAATACAAAAATTCACCATTTCTCTCCGATACTAAGAAATTATATATATATATATATATATATATATATATATATATATATATATATATATATATATATATATATATATATATATATATATATATATATATATATATATATATATATATATATATATATATATATATACAGGGTGTCCGAGAATTATCTGTACAATTTTTGGCTGTTATTAAAAGTCAACCATGAAGTGTAGAAATTCCAGTGTTGTCCCATTTTACAGAGAATCTCATTAAGTTTTTTCTGATACCAAGTTTTGACAAGTTTTTTAGAAATTCCAGTGTGTCCGAACATTATCTGTACAATTTCATCTTTTAATAAAATTCTTGATAACACACGTAAAATTCTTAAACAAGATTATTTAGAATCTGTATTTTCAAAGTTTCTTTTATTAAAGTAACGTTGTTGCAAACATTCGATATGTGCACCATTAGTGATTCGCAAAACATCCAATCGATACTCCAAATGTTGCCATGTACGCTGCAGCATATCCACATCAATTCGCTCAATAGCAGCTGTGATTCTTGCTTTTAAATCATCAATGTCTGTCACCCGCGTACATTTCTAAAAAACTTGTCAAAACGTGGTATCAGAAAAAACTTAATGAGATTCTCTGTAAAATGGGACAACACTGGAATTTCTACACTTCATGGTTGACTTTTAATAACAGCCAAAACTTGTACAGATAATTCTCGGACACCCTGTATATATATATATTAAGTTTAAGTCACTCAAAATATGGGTAAAGAAAGAAAATATATTTAATTCTGAAATATTTTAATTCTCAACATATATTTTAATCCATAAAAATATTCAAATTCTAAAATAAATCTAATTCTGAATATATATATATATATATGGTGTCCATAAAGTCACGCATCATAGGACACAAGCAATGTCTATTTATTTATATCTCCATCAGGCCAAATATGTTGAGGAACATTCAAAGAAACCTGCTTTTTTGTTTACAAACATTTTTTGAGATTGGTGAGAATCATTTCGAACGAATAAATAAAACAAAATAAATAAATAAACAAAATAAATGTATTTTTCTATGATGCGTGACTTTATGGACACCCTGTGTATAAATATATAATTCTGGATATATATTTAATTCTCAAAACATATTTCATCCCTGAAACGTATAATTCTGAAGGTATATTCAGTTAGGAAAAACCTATCTAATTCTAAGCGTATATTTAATTCTGAAAATATATTTAATATTAAAAACACATTTAACTCTGAACACACATATAATTATCA
>JAJOZX010000682.1:607500-625000 GCA_023014485.1 Bathynomus jamesi
CTAAATATAAATTTTACAAGTTTTGCAACAAAACCGATTTCTGCAAATCGAAAAGTTAAATTTAATCCAAAATTTACGGATACTTTTTCACAGTTAAATCTTAATTAATCGAATATTTTAACTCAATCGAATTTTCGCTCAAAGTTTCACCCTCATTTGATTCTGGCATTAATTTGCGGCACTAATTTGTGGCACTAACTTTTTTTATAAGTCGCATTTTCATGAGGGGAAAAGTATATTTGAAAACAATATATTTCTTATAAGATAAGAACTCACGGAGAAAAAATAAAGGACAGATAAATATAAATAGATAGACAGACAGACGGACCCGGAAAAATAGACAAACAGCTTAAAATAAGATAATCTTCTTGACCAGACACTATTCATCGGTGGGGGATCAAAGAACCTAGTTTATTACCCCACTTTTGGGGATTGCTTATCTTGTTCAACTGCTGTGTCTTTCTTTAATTTCTAATCTACGCTATATAAGGACTGCAACGGATGATTCATATATATATATATATATATATATATTAGTGATGTAGGTCACATCCGCATCCGCACATTTTCTCGCATCCGCATCCGCACCCGCATCCGCACTTTGGACTGCGGATGTCGTGCGGATGTGGACCGTTGAGATAAAATGTCATTAATAAGCGGAAATTATCAAATTCTACTATATTAATAGAACTAGTTCATTGTGCGCAAAAGTGATGCAAGCGACAAGACGAGAGGCTGTTCTTGTATGAAGTTACTCTCTTGCAACCTACTTAGATCAACGTTACAAAGCTAAGTTATTTTCACCTAGTACATTAGAACGAGTTAAATCATCACTTGGCAAAGCAGTTGAAGAGTTTCAAATCTCTTGAATCTGTCGCTTCGCCACCCACCAAAAGAATAAAAGTTTCAGTGACAGAACCAACACCTTCAACAAGCAAATCTATCACAGAATCTGTCTCTCAGTTTCTTGAGTCAAGCAGGAATGACGAGACCTACGCGATGTCAAAAGATGTAGTAAAAATGATCGAGAGCTATCACCAAGAAAAACGCCTGGCTGCATGTGACAATCCTATTAGTTGGTGGAAAAATACGCAGAATATCTATCCATACTTGAGTAAACTTGCAAGGAAACATTTAGCCTGTCCTCCAACAAACGTACCAAGCGAGAGATTATTTAGCAGTGCTGGATTAATATATGATGAAAAGAGAAACAGACTGGCAGCAGAAAAGGCAGAAAAATTAATGTTCCTTAAGCATAACCTTCCTATAATTAAGTTTGAACATTAAACGATGAACATCTTAGTTTACTTTATTTTAATTACTCATTTATAAATATGCCTAATAAAACTTTAAACTTAATATAAATAGTTATCAAGCTAATTAAAGATCTCTTTCTATAAGGGTGGAGGTTGGGGAAAGAGGTCGGTGGGGTGCATTTGAGTTGGGTTCACGTCCCGCATCCTGGTAACACAATTATGGTTTCTAATTGTGGCTGAAACTCAACAAAATATAACGAATTTATTTGCAGACGAATTCACTAGTTGATTTCTATATTAGTTAGATGCTTGATATTATTTTATATGTTCAGAGAAAAGTACAGCAATTATTGTACAATTAATCAATTATACTACATTATAGCTACAGCTTTCTCTATATAATAACTTATTATATACGTTAAACACAAAAAATCTCGAATATATCCTAAAAAATAACGAAAATGTAGACATCCGCATCCGCATCCGCGGATGTTGAAATCAAACATCCTCATACGCATCCGCATCCGCGGATGTCAAAAAAATGACATCCGCTACATCACTAATATATATATATATATATATATATATATATATATATAATAATTATTATTATTATTATTGTTATTATTTATATATAGATATATATGATGAATAAAACCACGAAGGAAAGGAAACACAAAATGGTGCTCAAGCGCTTTCGTCTAATGACATCCTCAGGAACACTGAAGTACATAAAAAGGTTAAGCCTATATATAGGTTACAGAAAGAAAAAAAGAAAAAAATAAATAACATACATACACACACACATATATATATATATATATATATATACACATATCTATATATACAAATACATACATACATACATACATACATATATATACAATAAACAGAGAAGTAAAAATAAAAAATTAAAAATTAAAACCTTAAAGGATTACCAGTGAGGCGTACAGATTTGTAAGGAAAAATATCGATTTTTAGCACAAGATCAAATTGATTATAAAGATACAAATTTATACTGGAACTCTGCCCGGGTTTTAACACACTGCTGCCTATGGTCAGGTTTCGATATATATAAAAAAAATAAAATGCAAATTAAAAGTTAATCGATTTTTAGCACAAGATCAAATGGATTATAAAAATACAAATTTATACTGGAACTCTGCCCGGGTTTTAACACACTGCTGCCTATGGTCAGGTTTCGATATATATAAAAAAATAAAATGCAAATTAAAAGTTAATAAAGTAGAAGACAAGTTTACCAAAGATTTAATGTTTTACCCTTCTTATCTAAATCTGTTTTAAAGGAATTCAAAATAACAGGATCGAGTTGAAAAAGACCTTTGCTTATGTTGAAGTTATTTGAAAGTTGGATAATGGCAGACTCAAGAATATTTCTATTAACAATGTTGCTTGAATGGAATAAAACTGAAGCATTATTCCAATCAATACAGTGGGCTAACTCTGACAAATGGAAAAATATCATAGTAAAAAATAGCCCTACCAATAATTCAGGCATTATCTATAAAATTGGTTGTAAACAATGTGATTCCTTTTACATAGGTCAGACGGGAAAGGATTTGCACACGTATAAAACATCATCAATATTCCGTTAGAACAGGACAGTTGTCCAGTGCCCTTTTTGTCCATTTGTCAGAGTTAGCCCACTGTATTGATTGGAATAATGCTTCAGTTTTATTCCATTCAAGCAACATTGTTAATAGAAATATTCTTGAGTCTGCCATTATCCAACTTTCAAATAACTTCAACATAAGCAAAGGTCTTTTTCAACTCGATCCTGTTATTTTGAATTCCTTTAAAACAGATTTAGATAAGAAGGGTAAAACATTAAATCTTTGGTAAACTTGTCTTCTACTTTATTAACTTTTAATTTGCATTTTATTTTTTTTATATATCGAAACCTGACCATAGGCAGCAGTGTGTTAAAACCCGGGCAGAGTTCCAGTATAAATTTGTATTTTTATAATCCATTTGATCTTGTGCTAAAAATCGATTAACTTTTAATTTGCATTTTATTTTTTTTATATATATCGAAACCTGACCATAGGCAGCAGTGTGTTAAAACCCGGGCAGAGTTCCAGTATAAATTTGTATCTTTATAATCAATTTGATCTTGTGCTAAAAATCGATATTTTTCCTTACAAATCTGTACGCCTCACTGGTAATCCTTTAAGGTTTTAATTTTTAATTTTTTATTTTTACTTCTCTGTTTATTGTATATATATGTATGTATGTATGTATGTATGTATTTGTATATATAGATATGTATGTATATATATATATATATGTGTGTGTGTGCGTATGTATGTTATTTATTTTTTTCTTTTTTTCTTTCTGTAACCTATATATAGGCTTAACCTTTTTATGTACTTCAGTGTTCCTGAGGATGTCATTAGACGAAAGCGCTTGAGCACCATTTTGTGTTTCCTTTCCTTCGTGGTTTTATTCATCATAAATATTTTTCACGTGTTACTTTCGTGAAATAATTTTCATATATATATATATGTATACAGTATATATTTTTTATTTTCAATAGAAATAATTGCATATCCTCTTTTATATATAATTAAAATTGATTTATAGGACCATAAAGTGATTTTATGCTTATCTCGAACGAAGGATGTTGTTTTGCTTTGTACAGGTGACACTCGAACTGTCCGGATATCCTGCAGAAATATCTGGAATCCGGTATGATCCGGTTTTCAAAGTTTCTTTCCGAATCCATGAGGCGATTATACAGGGTGCGGCATGAATCGCTTTACCTAGAATAATGAAATCGCCTTGTGAAGAATAATATTTATTATTTATTACAGAAATTGTTCAAAGTGTCCTTCATCATGTCCAATACACGCGTTGCATCTTTAAACCACTGAACAACGAACAGCGTGGCACAGTTCTTTGTTATTATTCAACGCCTCGAACTCTTGGCGTATCAGTCTTCGTGTGATCGAAATCCCGAGGTTTCTGGCCGTAGACTTTATCTTTGATTATACCCCACACTGAATAATCACATCACATTATAAGTAGCCGACATAGCATATTTTCAAAAGAGATTCGTGGAGTTTCGGTCGGAAGCTCCTCCGGAAGACATATCCTTTATGGCTGCTCCCCGGAGTGAGGTGAAAGACCAAGTCCAAAAGAGATTCGTCTGTGAGATTTCGTTGAGGGAAGACCCGAATAATAATTTAAAATAATAATAATTTGAAAGAAAGAAATTGAGGTCCATAAAATATTACTGTAAAAATGAGTTTGCTAAATCTTTGATATATTCAGACAGTGTTCAGAGTCCATAACAGCTTGATAATATGTTAAATTAGGTTAGCTTAGGCTAGGCTAGGCTAGGTTAGTAATTACGGCAGTATAGACTGTCTCAGAACACTGTCTGGGTAGTAAAGTTTTACCGAAAGTTTATGGTGAATTGGTTTCAATTGCGTGGTTGGTTTCTTTGATAAAATTTGTTTTAATTCTTTAATGGTGTTTAATTTGCACCACTCTCCCCTCCCCCGGCCCCCAATCTTTTTTTTTGAATGGTTAAGCATTATAAGTTAATTGATCGATTACAAGAAAAAATATGAAAAGCGACATTATTATTCCAACTATACGATGACATTATTACTCCCAACCTGTGGATTTGGCGTTGTTTGTCTTATCGTATTTTAGACTCTATATTCCGTAGATTATTTTTCTTACCATATCTTATGAGTAGAAAATTTGCTTAATTGAACTTTATATTGTTGTCTTTCGCCCACCTGAATAACGTTTCACTGTCATTTTGTAGTTTTTCAATCACACTTTCATTCAGGCCCGTAGCTAGGGGATGGGGGTCGTTCGAACCCCCTTGACAGGAAAGGTCCACTTTTGTAGCCATAGTTATAACTTATGATGTGATATTATAATATATAACATCATTTACTAAATAAATACTTGCATTTTTTTTAAACTACTCTAAACTACTCTAAACTAAACCACTCTAAAACCCCTTCGCAGTGACTAGGTCTTTGCACCAAAAGGTCCGCTTTTCTGCAATTCCGACCCCCTCCCCTCTATCTTGGGAAGTCCTGGCTACGGGACTGTTATTTGATATTTCCTTGTATATCTTTGTGTCGCTCGTGAAGCACGACACGACATTATCTTTAATATCCGCGTCTGTGTCTGCAATCATTATTTTAGAAAGCAAGGGAACTAATACTGTACCTTGTGGAACAGAGCTAATGACTTATGAAACTTCAGATTTAACTCCATTTAATAATTCCGTTTTGTGTTCTTTGGATCAGAAAATAAAATATCTATCGTTCCAACCCTCCAATATAATTCCATGACCATATTTCTCGAAGGATTAAGCAAAACCATGTAGTATTACAAATATACTAGGGGCACTCAATATATTTTGCCCCACCCTTTTTTCTTAGCTGAAATGTCTTTTGGGCTGTTAGTTTCAACTTTCTGCGCTTCACATAACCGGATTTTTCCAGTTTGAACCTTCCCTCCTTGTATAAAACCACTTTTAAACGCCCTTGTATAAAACCGATGGTTAACGCAGTTTCGAAAATGGCGTCTGACAGTGATGTGCGTCGTAAACAGAGAGCTGTTATCGAGTTCTTAACCGCAGAGAAGGAAACAGTTGGAAATATTCGCAAACGTCTATAAAATGTTTACGGAGACGCTGTTGTTGATCGAAGCACAGTTGGACGCTGGTCTTAAACGTGTGAGATCATCGGAGAGAGCAGGGCTTCTTTTAATATGCAGCTCTACACAATCTCTGCAGGTCTGAAAAAAAAGTGCAGTTCCAATCTATACTATAATAAGAGAGCTGTCCGTCTGTCCGTCTGTCCGTCACATTTTCAGAAATTGTGAGAAAAAATTGTGAGAAAAAAATTCAGAAATTGTAAAAAAAATTCAGAAATTGTATTACGGGCGGCAATGTGAAGCTCAAGATTTTCATGACTGTGTTCTTTTCTGTAGTTTAGCAATGGCGGGAACTGTACTAGTAAAAATAGTGTGCAGTTCTAAAATATAGGTGTTTATAGTAATTATATAGTATAGTATATAGTTTATAGTATATAGTATATACTGTAATTATATATAATTATACCATATATTATTATATATGTTGGGGTAAATGTGATAAATTGGTAATTATGCATAATTGAAAATATCATGACAACCTAACCAATTGTCAAGGGCGTACAGTTGACCTAACCGGGCATTCAATTGACCTAACCTTGAATGCCCTGTTAGGTCAATTGAATTGAATGCCAGGTTAGGTCAATTGAATGCCCGGTTAGGTCAACTGTACGCCCTTGACAATTGGTTAGGTTAAGTCATGATATTTTCAATTATGCATAATTACCAATTTATCACATTTACCCCAACATATATGCACACACTATATATATTATATATTAGTAATTATGGATCACGTTAAGAATAGCGAACCCATAGGGTGTTGGGTTCGCTATTCTTGACATGGATAATTTTGGGTTCCCTATTCTTGACATGGAAACTTTTGGGTTTGCTATTCTTAACATGGAGAATTTTGTAAAAACCTGTGAAGCTATTGGTCTCTTTTGTCCTATTACCCTGACTGTTAGTACCAAGGGTAAATCATGGGATCACCTAAAGAGCAGGGCCCCCAGCCTTCTTTAATTAGCCTCATAAGGCTAACTAACGAAAATATCACGACTTAACCTAACCAATCGTTAGGTCAACTGTACGCCCTTGACGATTGGTTAGGTTAAGTCGTGATATTTTCGTTAGTTAGCCTTATAAGGCTAACTAACGAAGGCTGGGGGCCCTGATCTTCAGGTGATCCAAATCATGCAATCACCATCGCTATTCTTAACTTGTTGAATTTTGGGTTCGCTATTCTTAACATGTTTAATTTTGGGTTCGCCATTCTTAACATGAGGTAAATGGGTTCGCTATTCTTAACGTGATCCGTAATTATATATATATATATATATATATAGCTGGGCAGTAACGCGTTCCAAGTAACGGCCGTTACGTAACGCGGTACTTTTTTAGTAACGGTAGCGGTAACGGCGTTACATTTCAAATCAAGTAACCCTTTCAGTAACGACGTTACTTTTGTAGGGAAATATATTCGTTGGTCGTTACTTTTTTATCGTAGCTCGCAATTAGTTTCTTTCGATCCTCACTCATTATTCATTAACTGTTAAAAATTTGTCCCTTTACTATGAGCGAGGTGTGCATGTTGGCCGTTGGCATGCTGACAGCCTACCCCCATCCACCCTCTCCCCCTACGCTGACAGCACTGTCAAAGTAAAAAGGCGAAGAACACTGGAGCAGGGAGGGACCTAAGTTCAACAGAGGTTTCGTCATTCCTCTCATCTGGGCCTTCACGGCACGTTAGCTCTGCATCCTTCCCATCCACTAACTTTAAAAATATGTTTATTAAACTTAACACTCCTATACCATCTAGTGCCGCTGTTGAGCGGGTTTTTTTTTCAGTAGGGAAGGATATACTGCGTCCGAAACGAGGCTCGCTCTTAGATGCAACTTTTGAGAAGCTTGTTTTCTTAAAGGCCAATAAAGATCTTTTGAATAATAGTTCTTAAGTTTGTATATTTAGCTAATAAATGTCAATTATCATTGCCATGCACAATAACTCATTTGATTCATTTCTTTAGTATTTCGTATTATTGTTTTGCAAAACTAAACTTTCCTGGTATATTCTAGCATTAGTAAATTAGTATCAATAGTATGCTACATCCTCTGTTATGTTGCAATTCCTAGTAATAAATCTTGCAGTAATTTTGTTTCACTTTTTTTGAAAATATTATGCCTTATAAATCATAACGCAATGAAGGCATGCACAGACTTCATAGCCTATGCATTAACCAGTGGATACAAACCAACACATACTCGCAAAAGCGAATGTTTATATAATATAATATTTTATGTATATATAAATTATAATATTCCTATGCATATATATATATATATAATATATTTACATTTCATTAAAACTAACGGTAACGAGTAACGGTGCCGTTACTCGTTTCTTTTTAAAAATGGTAACTGCAACGATAACGGCGTTACATTTAGACTGTAGTAACGGTAACGGTAACGGCATTACATTTATAAAGTAACGAGCACAGCACTGTATATATATATATGTATATATATATATATATATATATATATACAGGGCCGGATCTAGAAGTTGCGAGGCCCTAGGCCAGAGCTTTCCAAACTTTTAACGTTGGCGACAAACTATTTAAGCATAACAATTTTCACGACACATTAATTAATTTTTGTTATCAAATATCAAATATCAGATAATTTTTCAGTAGGTGGTTTATCTTGTAGCCGATTTTGTTGATAGAAAAATCAAAATTTTCAAAATACAAAAAACACTAATGTGTCGCGACACACCAGTTTGGAAAGCTCTGCGGCCTAGGCAGATCTAGAAATTGCGAGGCCCTAGGCCTATATATATATGAAAATATGGACTTAATTATCGGTACTATACCAGCAATATTAGAATCCCGCATAGACAGAACTATGCCAGCACTTAAAAATTAAACCAAACCAAAATAATCACGCATGGAAATTGTATAAGAAATATAAATAAACCATACAAATAAGTATAAATTATAATATGAATTAAGATTTGTATCGAAAATATAAGACAATGATTTCTAAGATTTATATAATATTATAGGTAATGACTTTCCATAGTATACAAACGTTTTTCATATGTGATGTATAAGAGATGTTGACATTTCATTTTTTATAATAGTGAGCGATCGACTTATCAGGCTAAATATTAATGCTTTAATATTTGGTTCAGATGCTCCTTGAATATTACAGCAATGCTTTTCTACTTTTCTTCGAGCTAAACTCTTCAATTAATTGAGAATAATCTAATGAATTTGTTATATCGTTTTCTATTGATAACATAGCTAATGATTGCAATCTTGCTTGAGACATGGTGGAACGCAAATATGTTTTAATAAGTTTGAGACGCGAGAAACTTCTTTCAGCCGAAGCAACAGTAACTGGGATGGTTAATACTATTCGAAGTGCAACATAAACATTAGGATAAATCTCACTTAGTTGTTTTTGCACTATATGATGAGCCACGCAGGGGTCGCCCGGCATCGGCTGTGACATCTCGCACTGTGCAACGTGCTTACAACATCATTAGATCACATTGGCGCGTCACATACAAGGAGCTATCACTGGAGCTAGGAATTAGTGAAGGAAGTGTGAATACAATAATTCAGAAACTGGGATACTCAAAAGTATGTTCACTGTTTGTTCCTCGCGAACTGACTGAAGATCACAAAGCCCAAAGAAAAGAAATTGCTTCTGAGTCGTTGGTTCGATACGAGACAGAAGGGGATGACTTCCTTTCACGAATTGTGACTGGGGATGAGACTTGGTTACACCACTTTGAACCTGAAACAAAACGCCAATCCATGGAGTGGCATCACGCGGACTCCCCAGGAGGAAAGGTCATGGCCACCATCTTCTAGGACATGAAAGGGGTGATTCTGGTGGACATTATGAAGAAAGGATAAACAATCAACTCAGAGGTATATATCGCTACCCTACAGAGACTCCAGAGACGTATAAAGCGAGTTCGACCGGAGAGAAAACTGGAAGACGTCTTTCTCTTGCACGATAACGCAAGACCACACAACAGTTTGCAAATAAGGGAGGCCATCACAAAAATGCGCTTGACTGCGTTACCCCACCCTCCATACAGCCCGGATCTGGCACCTTCAGACTTCCATTTGTTTGGGCCAATGAAGGATGCTATTCGTGGAAGAAGGTTTCAGAGTGATGATGAGGTTGTTGAGAAGGTTCCAGCGGAACCCAGCGGACTTTTACCAGCAAGGAATAAAGGCCCTTGTTTCGAGGTGGAGGAAAGCCGTAAAAAAGGATGGAGACTATGTGGAAAAATAAAAACTTGTAAAAAAGGTATGTAACTACTCGTGTACAAAATTTCTGAAACTTACAAGGAAACTTGGAAAGAAAAAAAAAGGTCGGGGCAAAGTATGCTGAGTGGCCCTCGTATTTTGACTTCGATACAATGTTTCCAGTACTTTCTCTTGCTGGTCCAATAACTGTGATACGCGTACTCTCCCATCACCGAATCCATGTTGGTTCGAATTGAATAATTTATTTACTTACCCGTTAACAACGCGGCAAACCGACGCCATCACGATACCCTCACAAGCTACCACTTGTAAAATATTGAGAAAAGGCATTTGAAATACTTTTACATTACTTTATTAAAATATTTCACTTTAGGTTAGTCATATGTATTACTTATATATAATTTTTTCTTTCAGAAACATTGTTTCAGTACATTTATTGATTTATACACTTTAAAATAGGATTTTTTTACAATGCTTTAAATTTTACCTCCATAAGACGGAATCCTCTATTTCTCGGACTACCCTCCCCCCACAATTAGTCCGAGTTATACAGGTTATACTGTAACTGTAAATCATCTTTGTCACTTAGTAGTCTAAATTAGTCAGTAGTGGACGACAACGGTAGTAATTAATAAAAGGAATGAATGGATGATGCAGTGAGAAAATTTTTTGGTTAAAACAACGAAATATATAGGTAATTAACTATTTGAACATGAAGTCAAATGGTCAGTCCGACTATACTTTAGAGTTAATCTAACTGTACAACTGTACAACTGTACTACAGTTGGTTAATGTTTACTATAACACCAGCTGCACCCCAAGTAAAATGAAATATTTCCAGTAGTACATCATAATTTACTAAGAAAAATGGTGTATGTCTTTATTTGGGGAAATTCGTATTTACGAAAATATTTGCTTCTGAAATTTTAATTATTGTTATCCATTTGACGTGACGTGACGTCAAATGCGCGTTTATAATAACGACATTTGTTTTGATTTTCATCTAATCTAGTGATTGACGCCATTTTCCTTTAAATAAATTTAGATATGGCATGTGAAGGCTGTAATTACAATTTCGAAGAACTGATAGCGCGCGTTTATAATAACGATAAAGCCGCTATAGAGATTTTCATTGCGCATAACGTTTTACCATCAACGAGGAAGTGTCCATTGTGTGATAAACAGTGTACGTACAGAGAGGACCAGCATATATTCCGGTGTACATCGAAAAAGACTAACGAAAGAAATAAGCGTGTAAACGCATGCGGATTCTCCATATCCCAGTTCAAGGGTACGTGGCTAGATAAAGTGAATGTAAAGCCTAATGTAATATTACGTTTTATGAACATATTCCTGACGAAAGAATTCTCAGAAGCCTATTGTGTACGTAATTTACATCTCTCCTCAAAGACAATAGTCGATTGGAAATCATTTTGCTGTGAAGTGTGTGAATATTGTGGTTGAACATCAAAAACCAATTGGTGGTAGCTGTGTAATTGTAGAAATTGATATAGTAAAATGCTTGCTATAGTAAACTGCATTTTTTTTAATGTAATACAAGCAATGAGAAGGTTAGGTATAGATAAAGTTAGGTTAGGTAAGGTTAGGTTAGGTTAGGTTAGGTTAGGTTAGGTTTTTGCAAAATACATTTTTCAGTAGTTTTTGGTGTGTTTTGTTCTGATTTGCTATTTATTTATTGTGGAAATGACTCATGCTTACACCCAAAATTCCTTATATTTACTTAGTAAACTTCAATGTCTCGTAACTTTTAATTGGGTCATTTCCACAACAAATGAATAGCAGATCTGAACAGAACACACCAAAAACTACTAAAAAATGTATTTTGCAAAAAAAATTGGAGGAGGTGGTGTTATAGTAAACATTTACCCTACAGTTATACTAAATATGCTTACAGTTCGGATAAAATCTTAAATAAAAACATATGATTTGGATTAACCATAGATGCATTAACCATTTGGCAGTGCAGGGGCGTACCTAAAGTATTTGGCACCCGGGGCGGATCCTTCCTTTGGCACCCCCATAAATAATTTTAAAATTTAAACAGAAAAATATATTATGTTTGCAAGTAGATTTTTAAACAGTACAGTACTGTCATAAGCAAATTGGAAATAAGAAAAATGCAGGACATTAAAAATTCAGCGAACAGGTAATACTGCATTTTATTTTATACAAAAAACACAGGAAATCCAATCTCAACGCTCAGCCTATTCTTCAAAGGTAAATAGAGAGGATTCACAGTCTCTGCTTTCGAGCCTTAATTTCTGCAAATTGATCAATGACCTCATCAAAATTCATCTTCTTTGCATATTCATGTTCAATTGAAAGTAAAGCCAGATTTGTCAATCTTGTCTGACTCATGGTCGAGCGAAAGAAATTTTTTATCAATTTCAATTTGGAAAAACTTCTTTCACATGAAGCAATAGACACACAGACAGTCAAAAAGAATCTCAAACACAGTGACAAGCTTGGCAAAGATTCACAAAAATCCCATTTCACAATAAACTCCAGAAACTGCAATGCTGTCCATTTCTTTGCCTCTTCAACGCTGATTTTGGCAGCTTCCAAATGCCTTCGAAGTCGCCCAGTTTCCGCACTGATATCTTCATCAGAGAATTCATCGAAAATCTGAGTCAAATTTGGAATATACTTCCAAAGTTCTTCTTCTGTTGCAACAACCAAAGTGTTTGGCTGAATAACAGCGAAGATTGACAGAATTTGATTCATTGCCTTAGAACGAATCTCCAATTCTTGATGAAAGCGATCGGGACATTCAAACATAGCCCTTTTTACTTCCTCTGGCAATGTGAGACCAGCATCCTTTGCCATCTCTCCTGGCACCCTTTTTCGGAGCTTTACTCTCCCTCTTCTCTCCATAGAAATGTCCATTTCCTCACACTTTGTAGTTGCATAATGAATGGCCCTCTCCGCAATTTCATTGCGCTGATCTTCAAGAAACAGTTTTAGAGCTTGGAGCTTCACAATGCACTTTTCAAGGCTGATTCCAACTGTTTGCAAATACTTTTGTGTGAGATTAATTTCTTCCAGGACTTCACACCAGAAGGAAAGGTAACTCAAAAAAGAGAAATCACATACAGCAGACAGCAAAATCTGAGCTGATCCTCTTGTGTCCACATTTTCTTTGGGATCGCACAGTACTTCAAGGGTTGAGGTCAGCTTTTCAAAATTTGCCTTCACTGGTTTCACAGCGTCACAATGAGCACTCCATCTTGTCTGGGAAAGTCTTTTGACTGTCATGCCTACATTCTTCATCAGCACTTCCCATCGATGAGTTGAGACTGAAAACAAGGAATAGACTCTCTCCAAGGTTAAAAAAAAAAGTCACACATGAAGAAACGCTTCCAAATGAGTGCACTCCGCCGCAAAGGTTCAGAGAATGATTTGCACAAGGCACAAACAAAGCCTTGGGATTAATCTCTCTGATCTTTGACTGAACACCACCATAAATCCCAGCCATAGTTGCAGCGTTGTCATATCGTTGACCACGGCACAGGTTTATGTCCAGTCCATCTCTGTCCATCTCTTCATCTCTCTCGCCTTTCAATGTAATATTTATCAAATATTTAATTTTTCATTTGTAAATTTTGTATTGCCAATAAAAATAAAAATTTATTTTATAGTGAAAATTAACATTAAGCTGTTGTAATAGTTTGAACATTTTTTAATTTTTTTTCTTACTTTGGCGAATTTTTCATTTGGTTTGAAAACTTGTACTGGTATTTCAATTCTCCCGATGGCACCCCCCTCCTGGCTGTCACCCGGGGCGGACCGCCCCCAATGCACCCCCCTTAGTACACCACTGTGGCAGTGTGTTCATTATCCGAAGAACCATATTCCCTGTTACCCATCATAGCTGGAGACTCTTTATATATATACCCAGGAAGCACGATTCTATCAATATAATGATGAAGAAATGTCGAGGAATCAACCTTTTATTATCGAAACAATATTGACTTGGCAATTTCGAAATAACGATCTAAATGACACAAGTTTCTATATCGATATCGAAGTGAGGTTCAAACTAAGTCCTGATGTAACTTTATTATTTAGTAAATATATAAACAATATATTCTCACCTTTAACCAAAATATATTTGGAGAAGTGTGAATGCACTTTATTCTCTCAACATACTGTTGCATCAACAGTATATCAATTTGTAAACTGTCACAAATATCAACCAGATTCCAATGATATCAACCCTGCATCGCCAGCCGATCGATGAGCCAACCATACCGCCTGGGTATATTATATGTATATATATATATATATAACCTTGGTTTTGCTTTTGTTCGATTTGTTTATTCTGACGAAGATCAAGCTTGTCACTCCACCTTAGACCTACAGTTCAACTTGGAATATGAACCACGCCTCACTAGCAGCCCACCGTCTTAACCACTAGGCTACCCATTTATCTACCAACCACTTTCTTTATTATGTGGAAGGATAAACAGCTGGGTTTTGCTGCGCGCTCCCTGCCGTCACCGGGTCTCGATCCCATTGCCGATGGATTCGTAGTCAGCGACGTTAACCACTACACCACCGAGGCGTGGTTACAGAAAGTAACATAAAATAAGTATATATAAATTCAGTGTCTTGGAACGATGGTTCAGGACCGACCTGCGGTGTGTATATATTATATATATATATATATATATATATATATATATATATAGTGACCTCCGTTTTTTTGTTTTGGTTAAAATAAGTTAATTATTTTAATTTTTTCTTCTGCCAACCAACGTTTACTTGTAAATCAAAATTTTCTCGGAAAAAGAATGAAATTAACGGAGAATAAAAAAAAAAAAATTACAAAATTCAAAAACAGAATCTTCACTCCTGTCCTTCTTCAATACAAATAATTAACAGTAATTCAGTAATTCATGCGACTCGGTGGTGTAGTGGTTAGCGTCGCTGACTACGAATCCATCGGCCCCGGGATCGAGACCTGGTGACGGCAGCCGGCGCGCAGCAAAACCCAGCTGTTCATCCCTCCACACAATAAAGAAAGTGGTTGGTCGATAAATGGGTACCCTTGGTGGCCTAGACGCTAGGCTGCTAGTGGGGCGTGGTTCGGATTCCACGTTAAACTGAAGGTTTAAGGTGGAGTGAAAAGCTTGACCTTCGTCAGAATGAACAATTCGGGCGGAAGCTAACCAAAGGTGTGTGTGTGTATATATATACACACGCAGTATAATGTATATGCTTATATAACCCTCCCCAAAACTAATGTTATATAACAACTTGTACAACATAAACAGGAAACTTACTTCCTCTAATTCATTAGAGATCTAGAAATTAAGGTTATTCTCTCACAAACACTTAGGAATCCATATCTTAAATACCTAAAATGCAATTTAGTTAAGGAATAACTCGGGAAAAAGAAGTGTTTATTTGGTATTACAGAAACATTAAGTTAATTATTCCCCAAAGTATTGCTCTTAGTACGAAAAGAGAGCATAAGAAAGTATAACTGGGCAGTCCAACACTATATTATGTATGTATGTGTGTATTACGTGTAAGTTTATGTATGTGTAAATAAACATCTCGGAATGAAGAGGTAAATACAGTATGTTAAAATGTAATATAATGCCCAATTCGATTAAAATTTTAAATAATTACTCTCTTTTTATGGCCACTGAGGTATAATTTACTGCAAACAGGGTCTCTGCCAACACCTGTTCAAAATGACGTCACAAAGCGTTGACAGATGTCGCCATTTTGGATTATTAATTAGTTTTTCAATTATATTTTGTGACAGCGTGTTCAAAATGGGTCTCTTTGCATGCTTTATTGCCGGATCATTATTAACCATTTTATTTTTTGTTTATATTTCAGCAGTTATTATTTTTAGTAGTAGTAGCAGTAATAATAGTAATAGTATTGGTAAAAATACTATATAATAGTATGATGATATTAGATAAAATTATATAATTCATTACTGTTTTATAAAATATGTCCCATATACGACTGTAATATACATTAAATGTATTTTCTAATATAACTTTACAGTTGTAAATTTATTTCTGTTTCGATAAAAATAGATTTCATACTGTAACTTGTATAATAATTGTAGAACTGCCCCAATTTAGTTTCGGAAAAAAGTTCGCCTAGATTTCTAGAATGCATTAAAAAATTACAAATTAATAATAAATTGGGTTTTGTTTTTGAAATTTTATTACTGTCAGTAACAAAAATATATAAACAAAAATATAATTATCCACAGAATAACGCAATAATACCAATTAGTAATGTCTTATACCTTATAAAATTTTTGTTATAGGTGAATTTATTTCCAAAACTGTACAATCACTCAAATTAAAACTATAGTTAAACAGGTAATTATTAATTAATTAATTAATTATATATATAATATATATATATATTAATATATATATATATATATATATATATATATATATATATATATTAATTTGCATGGTACCGTGCAATTCACTAAATGTAAAAATCTACTTTACATATTGAAAAATAACATCCAATTTTTTGTGCAAACCTCTAGAGAAGACTTAAAGTAATTAAAATTAAATAATATTACACCATATACTTCTCGCGTATAATGTACTTTACAAGTCATACCATGTGCACACCATATATTATATGGGGCCCTAAAACTCGAAGGAGCAAACATATATATATATATATATATATATATATATATTTATTTATTTATATGTATACAGTGTGTGTGGTGTGTGTGTATATATATATATATATATATATATATATATATATATATATATATATATATATATATATATCAGATTTATTGCAATGAATTTTACATCTTCCGTAATTTACATCTTAGGTAAGTTATTCATTATTAAATTAGGTTAGGTTAGGTTTTGGTCATTATTTTGATCTCACAAAAATCCATTGTCGTGAATCTTAAATTTTTCTATATATATATATATATATATATATATATATATATATGTCTGTGTGTGTGTGTGTGTTCACAGTTTGTATAGTATATATATATAAGTCAGAGAGTTCGAGGACTTCGGGCAAAGCGATTCAGTTGTACGCCGACATTCGAAGTGGGAGTACGTCGAAAGTTTTATTCTCGTGTCTTGAATTCGCTCTGGTCTTCACACGGAATTCAAAGTTTTTGAATACTTAGAAAAACCTCGAAATTAATTAGTATATCTTACCCAATTCAAAGTCTTATGGGTTGACATTGTATATATATACACACACACACACATAAGTTTAAATGACTTATACATCTAGGCCTATATAACATACGTATATAAA
>JAJOZX010000682.1:630000-637500 GCA_023014485.1 Bathynomus jamesi
TCGTTTTTAATTACGTTTTAATGTTTAAAAATTAGTACAGACGTTAAATGAACGTTGAAAACGATATTGATAAACATTAAAAAGGAATAAACGTTTTTAATTGATTTTGCGTTGTTTTAACGGACGCTAAAGAACAAAAACGTAACGTTACCAAAGGAGGTTACGTCATAACAGAACGTCATACCTACTTAAAGGCTATTTAATTAAAAAAAAAAACAACTTCAAGTCATACGTGAAAAGTGACATAATATTGTTAAAGAACGTAACGTAGCATTACAGAACACGATGAACGTGAACGAAAGAACGATACATCATCAAGAAACACGTTTATGTCATATGTGTAACGTCAAAATTACGTCATTATTTTAACGTAGATTCGTCCTCGAGGTTTCTTTGTACAAGGTCGTTGACACGATATCATTCATTAGGCAGATCTGTCAATAGAAAGGGGTTGGGGCTGTGGAGGCCGGGTTTAGGGTTTTGGAGGGTTTTCGAGGAAGGCAGTCGGTAAAGTGACACGGGGGATAACTTTCGGAGGGGGGGTTGGGAGAGGTGTCGCAGATGGGACATGGCGCCAACTCCAACCAACTGTCCTGGATAGATTATTATATATACGCCTGAAAAGCGAATGAAAATTCAGAATTCCATGACTATAGGTGAACGTGCAATATATATATATATATATATATATATATATATATATATATGGATAGATAGGTAGATAGATAGACATACAGATAAATAGATAGATAGATAGATAGAGATAATTTTTCAAACCAGATAAATAATATTCACACCATTAAGGGACACAAGAGAAAATGGACTGTGTGTGTGTGTGTGTGTGTGTGTAGCCACCTGAACATTATTGAGGCCGAGTGTGGGATAATTCACAGATGTAATGGGGTAATTTTTTGTGAGGTAACACTTATGGTACCTCGGGACATTAAGATATTATGTAAAAAATCTTCAAACATTTTCGTTTTCGTTAAAAAGATATATTGTTTCTGATTAGGTTAAATTGTGCTAAGTTAGGTTATTCAAGCTTTGGTTAAGTTTAAATAGGCTAGATTAGCGAGTACCTCGCTATTTAATGACTTAACAGAAAACATCATTCGAGCTAGATGGCACCAAAGTTAGGTTAGGGTAGGGTAAATTAAGCTTGATTAATTCATTTTTCAGATACATAGTTACATAGTCGGTACCTCGCTTAGGCGGAGATGCGTACACATATATATGAGAGCGAGAGAGAGCGAGAGAGATTTGTTTTTTATTAATTCACAATTTGTTGAAAGCTCTGCTCATGATTTCGTTCATCGATTTTAGTCCAAATTAATTGAGATTTTAATGCGAAAGTAAACAAAAGGAATTTTAGTCCCAATTAATTGGGGCGGTAAATAAGATAATGGAGACCGGGGAATTTACTTATTTACTCGATAAACAGCGTTTTAAACAAAAATAAATTATTTTACACACACACACACACACACACACACACACATGTGTGTGTGCGTAGCTTGCAAAACTAAGGTACTGACTTTTTAAAATCCAGATGCTGTAGTTCTAAAACTATTTAATTGAACTTAATTTAACCTAATCTAACTTAATCTAACCTCAGTACCACTGAACCAAGAAGAGCGTAAGAAGTGGTTCGAACTGAGATCTCGAAGGGTGTTTTCTGCTCAGTCCCTAAATAGTGGAATGCTAGCTAATCTACAGCATAACGTAACTAACTTTAACTGACCTAACCTAGCGCAACCTAACCTAATCAGGATTCACATGTTTCTTTTCGGCACTAAAAATGTTTCGAGATTTTTTTTACAGAAATGTTTTAACACTCCGAGGTACTAAAAGTATTACCTCATAAAAAAATTACTCAACTATGTACCTGAATTATCATACACTTGACTTCACTTATGCTTTATTGCCTACACGCGCGCGCACACACACACATACACACACACACACACACATATATATATATATATATATATATATATATATATATATATATTCCATAGATTCTACGTTAAGCTGTAGGTCTAAGGTGGGGCAGCAAGTTTGACCTTCGTCTGAAGCGGAAGCAAAACTACTATGTACTCGTATATAAGCGCCTCGGTGGTGTAGTGGTTAGCATCGCTGACTACGGATCCATCGGCCCCGGGACCGAGACCCGGTTACGGCAGGCGGCGCGCAGCAAAACCCAGCTGCTCATCCTCCCACACAAAAATTGATTGTTAAATAAATGGATGCCCTGGGTAGCCTAGTGGTTAAGACGCTGGGCTGCTGATCGGGAGGTCGTGAAATCGATGAAATCGAGTTCGGGCTATAAGCCTAAGGTGGAGTGACAAGCTTGACCTTCGTCAGAATAAACAATTCGGACGGAAGTTAACCAAAAGTTAACAGACCAAATACTTCTCATAGTAGAAGACGAAACTAAACCTATATTACTAAAACATGTTTCGAAGAGACAAATAAAGAAAATGAAACAAACTGGAGAGAAAAATTAGAACGTTAGTTAGAGAACGAAAACAAATCGTAAAACATATCCATTGATTCAAAGTGGAAGCAAAGGGACTGAAACTAGAGAAAAGTTATGCCATATAAAAGTTGGCCTAAGACAAACATTCATTTGAGACAAACGTGGAGTGAAAGAAAGCAGCAGAAAGCATAAAAAATAACATAAAATAACTTTACACCTTTGCTAAAAGAAAAATGAAACGTAAAGAAAGTATTGGTCCGTTAAAAGACACAATAAATTAATATACGAATGACCCCTTAACATGAGCGAACTGTTTATTGGACAATTTAATCCTTTAACGCCGAACGTTTTTGTAGGGTTAAGTCTAAATGCGTGTATTTGAAACGGTACGTATTCGACCCAGTCGGCGTTAGAGGGTTAACTCTGTGTTCAGTATTGCAAAGCCCGAGATAAAAATAGAAAATCTGGATGATTTCTTTGCCATCGATCCAAATTGGTCAAAAACAGGTATGAACAGAGATCTATCAATTGATTTTGAATTCCCGGCAAAGGATATAATTAAAAAAAAATCACTTGACATAGGACAAATCCCACTCCTCATTCAGTGAGGTAAGAGAGCAATGCCTAAGAACTATCGCCCAGTAGCACCCACCTCCCATCTTATAAAGGGCTTTGAATTGGCAATTAACTCTTAAACGCTGGTCAACATTTGTTGATGTTCTCTTAGAGAACGCTGGTCAACATCAATTGATGTTTTAGGTTTTTCCGCAAACGACGGTCGACATCTATGAATGCTTTACCTTTCCCGCCTTTGTTTGAGGTTTAAAATGGCTTGTAAAATCACTACAAAATTATTCTTGAATTCATTTTTTTCCTGCTTTATTGCGCAGAGTGGGGTTATCGATCACATCCATACCCGGTGTTAGGGGGTTAAATACAAAATTGCTTCCATGCAGCAAGAAATGGGACGTTCAGTAAACGTCCTAAATGTTTATAAAGCCTCAATAAAATGTTGAGGACGTTTACTAAACGTCCCATTTCTTGCTGGGTTACTAGAACAAAAATTAAAATATTCAGTACGAAGTAACATGGATTCAGGGGTAGATGATTATGCCGATCACAAGAGTGGAAGCATTATGTCGAAGTCAGAATATATGTACACTGATTTCACTTAATCCTTTGATAAATGCGATTATGGGATGATAATAGTTATACATTACGAGGGCCAGAAACTGGCACAGCGCTCACAACTAAAGCGGCCCATTGCTCAAACTCCTGTATTATTATTATTATTACCAGCATCATCAGGATTCGAGCCCCCGATCTCAGTGTCTTCACTTCGCTATAGAAAAAACAGTGTTACCCACTTAGCTTGTATATAGCACACAAACTTGAGAAAATACTGGAAAATTGGTACGATTAATATATAATGTTCTTGCCCAAAGAGCACAAAGAGTATTAGTAAATATAGTTAAATCTGAAATCCCAGAAGTCATCAGCTCTGTTCCGCAAGGGAAAATATTAGATCCTTTGCTGTTTATAATAATAATAATAATAATAATAATAATAATAATAATAATTGCAGATAGATATAGACACAGATATCAAAGCTTGTGTGGTAGCGTGCTTCGCGAACGACACGAAGATATGTAAGAAAATATCAGATGAAGCTGACATAGAAAACTTACAAAATTATACCGAAACATTATTCAAGTGAGCGGAAAACAGCACTATTAAGTTCAACGAAGAAATGTTCCCCTCATAAGATACGGTAACAATAAGGTATTAAAGGGTACAAAATATGGAAGAAAAGAAGATAAAATCAAACAGACTGGTGAAGGATCTTGGAGTGATAATGTCACTATAACATTAAAATTATAACATCTGGAAGGAGGAGTTTCCTTAGCAGAAAAGCAAACATCTTGCTAAAAGTATGGAAGAGTCTAGTCCTACCAATAATTGAGTACTGCTCATTACTCACAGTCGCATACATAAAACGAGACACTGCGAAAACTGAATCCATACGAAGGACTTTTTACGGCTGAGCTAAAGAAAACAAAAGCTGAAGACTACTGGTCATCACTACAATTCTTGAAATTCTATTTGTGGAACGACAAGAGTGATGCACAATAATATACAAACGGAAAATACTCGACGGCTGCTTCCTTAATTTTAGAAATGAAATAAAACACACTGGAATGAGAGAAGAAGTAGATTCTGTACCATTTAAACAAACAAACACACGAACGAACAAACAAACAAACAAAAGAACGAACAAACAAAAACTTAGTCAGAAAAAGAATACAAATTACGTGAAGTTTTACAATAATTTTCAATATTTTTCTGTACAATTTAGGTATCTGATATGACATTAATATGTTCACAGTGTTCTTATCTAAATATGCCGTTGGAATCATAGAAGCTTTTCAGGGTAAAATTAATAGGATTCAGTTTATTTATTACATAAGAGAAGTGAAACTGGAAGTAATAATGATTTCTTGTCTTTCTGAAGTTTGTGAATCTATCCTTAATAGGAAGATTCTTAAACACCTTTACTCACAATCTCTTCTTTCAGATCGTCAGTATGGGTTCCGCAAGGGACGCTCTACTGGCGATCTTCTTGCATATCTCTCTTACTCTTGGTCATCCTCCTTTCGAGATTTCGGCGAAACCTTTGCTATTGCGTTAGACGTATCAAAAGCTTTTGATAGAGTCTGGCACAAACCCTTAATTTCGAAATTGCCCTCCTTCGGTTCTGTCCTTCTATCTATACCTTCATCTCTGATTTCCTTTCTGGCTGATCCATAGCTGTTGTAGATGGTCACTGTTATTCTATTAATAGTGGTGTTTCTTATGACTCTGTCCTGTCACCCACTCTTTTCCTTTTATTTATCAATGAGCTATTAAGTCGCGCTGCCTGTCCTATTCACTCTTATGCGATTGATTCCACTATTCACTTCTACACCCACTTCACAAAGCGTCCCTCCAACAGTCACTCCATACTTGCTTGGGACGGCTATGATCACAGTTGGACACGAGTCGGCGGGTCACGGATCAGTGGATCACTTGGGAGTGAATTCAAGGTGTGTCACGGGTCATATGGCTGACTCGCCTGACCCGGGAACGGGTCAAAATGGGTAAAGTCTGAGATTTCCTGGGTCAAAAACTTCTAGTCGAGTTTTTAAAAAGTCGTTTATTTTTTTAGTGTAAACTTATTTTTAGCTTACAGGTAAAAATTTACCGTCATGGCATGTAACTAGTTGCAGGTAGGTCTCTAATCTCCTTTACCTGCCATCATATCTATAAAAGATCACTCGAAAGCAACGTCCATAATTTTCCCTCAGAATATAAGAATACGATAATACGATAATTATGCACTAAACACAAAGATGGAGTAAAAGTTACGCCATTAAATTAAGTGACGTAGTCAGATGTAGATGTTTGACAGTGATTGAGTAAATAAAAAAGTAAATTATTAAGAAATGGAGGAGGAGGAGGAAAGAATAAAAATAAACAAGTAAAAATACAAGCAAAGAAATAACTAAATATTGATGAATAAGAACTGCTCAGTCCTGATATTCACATAATTTTGCAAAACAATGATCGCGAAGGCTTCATTGGGCAAGCTGAAGAAGTATTATTGTTCTAGGCACTGAAGTAGTTCGCCGTGTTTGTGCCCGTGAACTTGAGGATGACCTTGAATCATCGCAGGAACCAAGTACAAAAATCAAGAAGTTATCAGCTGCAGCTGCTCAACAGGGAATCTACTCATTTTTGCAGCCTTTCGTTCAAATCCTGAACAACAACAGGCTCGTGAACTTATGCCAACTTCTGATGAAGCCATACACGATGTCATTAAGAATGAAATTAGAGATTATAAGACTGAGACACGTGCAGGTGGGAAAAACTTGCTTCATTGATGGCACTCGAAGAAAACGTCTCTTCCTGTACTCAGTGAAGTAGCTAGGTCTGTGTTTATGGTGTAGGCATACAGCAGCGAATCGGAGAGGCGCTTCAGTGCATTCAACGCAAAATATCATATGACCACAGCTTGCACGTGTGACACCAGAAGCAGTGGCATCACTTTGTATCGCTCGCTCTGGAATACTACAAGAATTTTTAAATACAATTTAGCTTTTCTCAGAAATATTCATTACTGTTTTATGGAAAAGTTTATTTTTTATTGTATTTTGTATTAGAATAGTGATGTATTCTGAAATAAAGCCTAATTATCAACGCAATTTTGGAAACTTTACTAAATGTATTCAGGTCAGATGCTTGTTGGGTCAACAGGTTATGGGTCAAGTGGGTCACGGTTTAGGTGTTTGACGGGTACGGGTCAAGCAAGATTGGCGACCCGTTTCCAACTCTGACTATGATGCATCTGACCTCTGATCTTTCTACTACCTCTGATTGGGGCAGAGGAAATCTTGTGGTTTTTAATGCCTCAAAAACTCAGTTCTTCCATCTCTCTATTCGTTACAATCTTCCACACGACTATTCCCTTACCTTCAATAATACACAACTCAATCCTTCTTTTCTTAACATTCTTGGTGTTTCTTTTCTCGTGATCTTTCCTGGAAAGATCATATATATATACTCTCTTTCTAAACCAGCTTGTAAAAGGTTAGGTGTGTTGTACCGGCTCTGCAGTTTCTTCACCCTAAGTTATTGTTTCTGTAAAGGGGTCTTGTCCGCTCCTTTATGGAGTACGCTTCTCATGTGTGGGGTGGCTCAACTTACGCTCTACTTAACTGGGTGGAATCAAAAGCTTTTAGTCTCATCAATTCCCCGCCTCTTACTGACTGTCTTAAATCCCTCTTTCTTCGTCGCACTGTTGCCTCACTCTCTCTTTCATATCGCTATTATAACGGACGTTGCTCTTCTCAGCCCTCTAACTGCGTGTCTCCTCCTCGGGTGGCACGCAATACCAGGCTTTCGACACATTATCATTTCTTTTCTGTCCAACTCTCTAACGCAAGGGTTAATCGGTATTTTTAAAATTTCATCTATTTAACCGG
>JAJOZX010000682.1:642500-735000 GCA_023014485.1 Bathynomus jamesi
CTGGTTCGGCGTTTAAACACGTAACTGTTCTTCTTTTTCTTTTATCTTAATTTTGGGGTAGGGGGTATTTTTTAGGGGGGGGTGGAAGTATAATTTGGGTTTTCTTTATGAGTTTCCTTTCCACCCTTGTTTTGTTTTGTTTCCTCAAGGTTTCTTTTGTCTTTAAACGCAGTCTCATTAAAGACAACAAATATTCAAGGCTTACAACGCTAAACAACGCTATTAAGAAAAAAATTGGTCCCAAAATTTTCGTTCTTCAGTTTACACAATTTTTTTTTTTTTTTTTTTTTTTAACTCGGAAAGTAAATGTTTGTCTAATTTTCAGAATTTTTTGCTCAGATGCTCTAATCTGCAAATTTTTATATCGGATAATTGTAATTAAATAAAGACATTATTTATCTTATATCTTTATCAGATAATGACTTCTTTCTCCCATTTAGTTTCAATATGCCACATCATCTATTCTATGGGATCAATGAAAGAAAGCCACCCCCAGCCTTCTTTAGTTAACTTTATAAGGCTAACATCTATTAATATATATATATATATATATATATATATATATATATATATATATATATATATATACTTACAACGCTGAAACAGGTTTGTACAAATTTGGAATATTGAGACATTTAGAAAGGATGGCTAAACACCTTAAAACGTGTTCTTAACATGTAAATTTCTTGTCTCGATACGTTTTGTTTCGTTTTAGATTTCCCACGACGGGTTTTGTCTTCTGCGAGATAAGGATGCATCCAAGATCCAAGACTATACATTCACAAATGGGAAAAAAAAATAGTAAAAATAAAATAAAAATAAAGAATATATATATATATATATATATATATATATATATATATATATATAATAACAAAAAACTTAAAATAAAATAAAAAATTGTCATTAAAAAATGTTTTTTAAAGGCGTATTCTCGTGTCCTCAATGAGACACTATGAATTGTATAACATTTCCCAAATATACAAAGTTATTTGAAAATAAAAATGTTTACATAGGCCGAACGCAACCTTAAAATACATGAAATAAATGATCGTAATAACATGTTTATGGAAGTGTTTATATATCTTCATACACGTCAATTTGGTGTTGTGAATAGCATAATACGTAATAGCCATGCGATGTGCACACTGTATTAGAGAATGTGTGTGTGTGTGTGTATGCGTTAATTCTTGCGAGTTGACAATATATTAATTAGTGTTCTAACAAGATGCTACAAGTGCATACAAGTACTGTAGACATGTCATTTGTATATATATATATATATATAATATATATATATATATATATATATTATATATATAAAGCTCGAAATAAAAAAATATATATATACATATATACCCATATTCCTATATTAATTATCGATTTTTTTGGAATCCCTTCATAATATATTTCTCCTTATAGATTTTAAACACAATGACTCAAAGTACGGATGATTTATAGGTTTTTTCTTTTTTTGCAAATTAATGATTAAAGATATTTCTACTCCAAAAGAATCCGTATTGATATATATATATATATATATATATATATATATATATATATATATATATATATATATATATAGAGTGTTATTCCTTATTTAAATACGTTTTTATTCGTTCTTTGCTATCTATCAAAGCTTATATTCCATTTGGCTTTATATCTGATTCATGGAAAAGTAATCCAAGATGATAAATGGAGGGCCATAAAGACATTCTGTTGTAGATGCGACTTACGATGCAATTTATTTTTCAAGGTGTACAGGCTTTGTTTCTATGGCAACCGGAACGTAACGCTAAATGTTTTGTTTTGTTTTTCTCCAAAATATATTTCGTGAAAATTTAATTAAATTTATTAATTAAATAATTATTTTTAAATATAATTTTGTATAATTTTATTAAAGTTTTTCTTTTTTTTTTTGGTTTCTAATTTTTTTTTTATGAAAAATTTTTTTTTTTAATTATTTTTATTTAGAAATTTAAATTTAAATTTAAATTCAAATATCGTGTAAATATTTTAACTTTTATCGCATACTTTAATTTTTTAAATTAACGTTTTTTACCCGAATTTAAAGAGTATTTTTATCTTTAATCTTTACCACTTCATTTCACGGGTTTTATATGTAACGAAATTGAGAATAAATTACACTGTCTGTTCTCAGAGAATACTAATCTCCCAACCCATCTCGGGCATAAATTCTTAATTTTCACGGAATTTACTTTGACAAAAAAAAGAGTATTTCAGTAATAACTTTATCGATTAATTTAATAGTTAATTGATGTTAGAAAATCACAATGAAATCGTCTTGATAATTAATAAATAATTAATAAATAAATTAATTAATTAATAAATATAATTAATAAATAACGTATGAATACATCATTACAATTAATAATATTATTTGTAATTTAATTTTAATAAACAATTTAATTTAATTATATATATATTATATATATATATATATATATATATATATATATATATATATATATATATATATATATATATATACAGGGCGTCCCAAAAAAATGTATACACACTTTAACAGCTGATAGCTCAATTGATGTTTCTTTCTTTCCAAGTTAAACCCATTAGAATTAATAATGGCAGTCAGACTAAGCCTTGAACAAAGGAAATTCATTCTAAAATGCTACTGGAAGTGTGAAAACGCAGTTGAAGTGCAAAGGCAGTTTAGGAGGGAGTTTCAAACAGATCCACCAACGCGACTTACTATCACTCGAATTAGAGATAAGTTTGAAGCCGATGGAACTGTTCAGAATGTCCACAAGAAGCGTTCCGGAAGACCACGGACATCGACAAGCCCCACAAAGCAAGAAAGAGTACTGGAAACGTATCACCAAGTCCAAGAAAATCTGTGCGGCAAGCGAGTCGTGAGGTAGGAATTTCAGAATCGTCTGTCCAACGCATTTTGAAGCGCTGTCAATGGAAAAGTTACATTCCAAGATTAGTCCATGCTATTAATGAAGATGATGATGATCCGGACCGAAGAGTGGAGTATTGCGAGTGGTACTTGGCACGATGTGGATGTGGATTGGACGAAGGGGTTTCGTAGAATACCCTCCGCGTTCACCAGACCTCGCACCACTAAACTTTTTTTTAATGGGGATACTTAAAAGACAAAGTCTACGCTATAAAACCTGCAACAGTCGCTGAATTGAGAGCAGCCATTGAACGAGAATGCACACAAATACCAAACGAAATGTTTCGTGATGTTTGCGATTCCATTGCTTCGCGTTATCAGGAGTGCCTGGACCAGAACGGACGTCAGTTTGAAAACAGGCGTTGACAAAACAATTAAATAATGTCTGTAGATTCTATTACATTTTGAAAATGAAATGTATTTTAATAAACACTGCCTTTATAAGTATTTAAAGTGTGTATACATTTTTTTGGGACGCCCTGTATATATATATATATATACATTCAACTGCAAAGAACACGCAGTATAAATAACGTAAAGAACGACGCTTGTATAGGAGATATTCCGCGCAAGACGAGAGAGGGTGAGGTCCATGGTGTAATGGTATCGCGTCTGACCGGCAATCGGAAGATCCCGGGTTCGATTCCCAGGTGGTTACCTCATTTTTTCATTTGTTCCGTTTTCTCTCTCTCGTCTTGCGCGGAATATCTCCTATACAAGCGTCGTTCTTTACGTTATTTATACTGCGTGTTCTTTGCAGTTGAATGTATATAATGTTACGGCATGCGGGAGGTGCCCCCTTGGGGCATTGGTTTCTGCGAGTATGTAGAAGAATTACGGCATTTGGAAGGGTGAGGTCCATGGTGTAATGGTATCGCGTCTGACCGGCAATCGGAAGATCCCGGGTTCGATTCCCAGGTGGTTACCTCATTTTTTCATTTGTTCCGTTTTCTCTCTCTCGTCTTGCGCGGAATATCTCCTATACAAGCGTCGTTCTTTACGTTATATATATATATATATATATATATCAGTGCACTTAACTTATCTCATTTCGTGAGCTTATTATGCGTTTTACTGAGGGTACTTAAACTCTTTTGAAAAGCTTTGTAAACAATTTTTAAATTACATATCGAGGCAATAACATTCAATTTATGGCGTCACGGAATTTTTTTGTTAATTATGAGTATAGGTTTTACACTTCGGGATTTTTTAAGGGCTTTTATGGACCCATTTGGGGATAATGGTGCAAAATATGGTCATTCTTATGGCCTGTTAGTCATTTATTATTTTCTGTGTGTGTGTGTGTGTGTGTGTGTGTGTGTTTGCTTGTATATGTACTGTTTATGTATGGACGTGTATAGTATTTATGTACGCGTCTCTCTCTCTCTCTCTCACACACACACACACACACACACATATATATACAGTATATATATATATATATATATGGTTATTTTTGAAAGTGAGAAAATCCCCTTAGAAATAATGTGCTGAGCAAGCGCTCTAGAAAATATACGATGGTCCTTCTCGAAAGAAATTATCACGTAAAAATGTTATTATTATTATTATTATTATCATTAATGTCTTCATAACGTACTTAAAGATATAAGAAGA
Source organism: Bathynomus jamesi (assembly GCA_023014485.1). NCBI lineage: Eukaryota > Metazoa > Arthropoda > Malacostraca > Isopoda > Cirolanidae > Bathynomus > Bathynomus jamesi. The sequence continues at coordinate 647,056 of JAJOZX010000682.1, forward strand.
CTGTGATAATGTTAATGGGACATACTTTTATGCTATGAGAAGTTAATTCTTTTGATATATAATACCCGAATTATTCCTTCTGACGAAGGTCAAGCGCGTTGTCCCACCTTAGATTTACGACTTAATTTAGAATCCGAATTACGATCCAGCAACGAAGTCGGAAATTTCACAGTCCTCGACCGAACTCGATCTCATGACCTCCCGATCAGCAGTCCAACGTCTTAACCACTAGGCTACTCAAGGTACCCATTTATCTACCAACCAATTTTATTGTATAGAAAGATGAACAGCTGAGTGAGCTGCCGCCTGCCCTTGCCGGGAATCGAACCCGAATCAAAAATATTTAATATATGAACTCCATAATAAATATTTAGGAAATTTACTATTAATATACAATTTTAAACTATTTATGTGGCCTATTTGCTAAAAAATTATAATATTTTTAATAATAATAATAATAAAAATAATAATAATAATAATAATAATAATTAATACTAATAATTTTTACAAATATTTTACTTCGAAATCTTTCATTCATTTTGAAAGGTTCCACTGAGATAACACGATAAATAATTAAAAGTGTTTTTGTCCCGACATGACTTGCACTTGGAATTTTAATTGATATACGAATATATATATATATATATATATATATATATATATATATATATATATATATATATATATATATAAAGGGTTCCAACGTGTGAACGTTACACTTACCAATTTATTTTACGAAATTAAACAGTCTCGATGTGTGCACCATTTGTAGCTCAATACACTTTCAGTCTGTTCTCTACCTCTCGCCAAGTGTTGGTCAGCAACATGTCATGGGGTGACTGTGTTAACTTCAGCAACAATTTGGTCATGTAATCGAATCCAGCTGTTTAGCTGTTTAAGAATCGTTCGTATAGATGTCGTACAGTGCACATTATTGCCCGTATTTTTTATGATAGTGAGGATCAAAGTTTTCACTGTTGCTGTTGCATTGTTGACGATAGTATGAATCTGGCTGGTTTCATAAACTTGGTAAGTCTGGCTACTAAGATGTTGCCAAGCGTTTATGATTACGTCACTTTGTTTAAAAGAAATGTTGTTTTTTATTATTTCAAACAAACAAAAAACAAAACAAAACAAAAACCTTTATTCGGTAAAAGAATACGAGTTACATAAAGTTTTACAGTATTTTTTGTACAGTTTAGATATCTGATATGACATTAATAAATTCAGAGTATTCTAATCTGAATATACCCTTGAAAGCATGGAAGCTTTTTAAGCAATATTTATGGGATGTGGTTTAATTATTATACAAAAGAAGTGAAAATGACAGGTGGTATTACTACTACTACTACTACTACTACTACTAATAATAATAATAATAATAATAATAATAATAATACAAAATAAAAGGTAAAAACTGACAAAAGTAGTGTTTGATTATTTCACACAATTTTTAATAAAATGATCGATCGTAAATTTAGTAGAAAATAAATGATAATTAATAAAAAAATAATTAGGATAAATTATGAAATTAAAAGTATTCAATGAAACTAGCATATTTTAGATAGTTAATTATAAAATGGGAACTTAATTACCATGGTAACGATGATAGTAATAAACTTATACATCAGAGCTAATAAAGTACTGCTCCAATGATTTGCGAAACTCGGTATTTGAAATCGAGGTTTGTAGTTTTGGAGCCATTATTTGCAAAGTTGTTTAATAAACTTGCTATGTCTTTGGGATCACTGTAAAAATTTCCGTCGTGTGTGACGGAAGACAAAGGATTTCTTCTCTCATTCCATGTGTTAATTAAGTCGTTTAGAGTATTCCATAGCCTTTTTGTGATTGGAAATTTGTTCATCAATTTTTTTAGCACTAGTGTTTATGCTCTTTTAATGACTGCATTAAGTCTGTTATAGTAATTTCTCTATGTCTGTTCGGGAATAATATCAGTTTTCCATAATTTAAGACTGTATGTTTACGTTTAATACCCACAATGAGTGCTGGGGTGATCCATTAGTTGTTGTATTTAGTTTTAGACATTACTTTTGATTTAAAAGGAAAGTTTGTGTTAAATATATCCATTAATGTGATTGATAATGGTTAAAATTTTGTTCCAACGTCATGGTTATTTTTTGTTATTCCAGTCCAGTCAAAAGCTGTTATTTCTCTTAGGATTTTTAGTCTATTATTATAGCTATAAGATCTACAGTCAACTTTTATATTTTCCTGTGCATGTAGGCAAATGATTTGTGATATTTAATATAATTATACCTGAGATGCATTTAAGCGGAGACCATACCCAGGTTTGATCTAGTGGAGTCGATTTTCTAATTTCTATTATTATAAATAATAATAAGCTTGCGTTAGAAACCCTGTATATATATATATATATATATATATATTATATATATATATATATATATATATATATATATAAAATAATGTTTCAGAACAACAAAGACCCTAGGGTCCACTCATGGCTGGTCTACCTAACTGTGTTCGTAATTGTGTATTGTGCATGTCCTCCGTGGTGGCGGAGGGGACCTACAATTTTACGTGGGTTCCGAACCACAAAGAACATAAGAACATATGAAATTTTTATAGTGGGCACACTAGGGGCCACTTCGGCCCATCGAGGTGGCTCCACTATGTAAAAACTGCCTGTACATTGTCAACAACCAATTTCTACAAAAATAAATAATTATCAATTTTTAAAACTAATTAATTATCAATTTAAAACTAAAGATAGAATCTCTGGATCCAGAGGATCAAGTCATAATAGATTACTGTCCTCAAATATGTTACACTCTATATCTATTTATCAGAGCTGGGCATTTGCGGCATATTTTGCGGTACTGCGGTACTACCGCAAACAGCAAACCGGAACCGCATAACGCAGTACCGCAAAGGATCGCTGAAAGTACCGCAGTACCGCTACCGCATTCAAATTTCCGCGTACCGGTTTGGTGCCGGTTTGGTAGTTTGGTAGTACCGCAGTACCGCAAAGGATCGCTGAAAGTACCGCAGTACCGCTACCGCATTCAAATTTCCGCGTACCGGTTTGGTGCCGGTTTGGTAGTTTGGTAGTACCGCAGTACCGCAGTACCGCAAAATATGCCGCAAATGCCCAGCTCTGCTATTTATAACCGACATGCAAATATATCAGATCCAAAGAATCCAGTCAATTTCATTATGGTATCCATCAATACCAGTACCTTGCCAACCAAAAATAAGTCACGGTCCATATCAATTGCGGACCAAGTCACAATTTACAACCATATACATTACAATATATATACTTAGGAGGAAAAGTGTAGGTGTGGCTGTAAAGACTGTACAGTAATGTAGAAATGTGGGTGCACCCATTTTGGATCTCCTATTTAAAGGTGTTTGTGGGGCAAGTGAAGACAAGTGAAGATCATGAGTTTTTCAATACCTCACAGTCACAGCACTATGGAGGGCACCGCTAGGCAGAGGAATCTCTTTAAATGGGGTGTGTAAGGACAGAGAGTATCCCCTAACCCAAGATGCTGCCTCCCTATATCTCACAACACTTGTAAAACTATGTTTTCTTAAATTTGTTCTACATCTTGGCTTAAATAATTTCATACTATGACCTCTAGTCTGGTTATTGTGATCTTTAATGAAAAGAGAATCAAAATCTATCTTATCCAACCCTTAATTTTACTACCTTAAACTATACCCAACCTATCAAGATATGCGTCTAATCGATTTTTAAACATGTTTATAGACGTGCTACTAATCAGAGCTGGGCACTTGCGGCATATTGCGGTACTGCGGTACTGCTGCACTACCAAACCGGTACCAAACCGGTACGCGGAAATTTGAATGCGGTCGCGGTACTGCGGTACTTTCAGCGATCCTTTGCGGTACTGCGTTATGGGGGCCCGGGGTGGTAGTGCGGTGGTACCGCAAGTACCGCAGTACCGCAAAATATGCCGCAAATGCCCAGCTCTGCTACTAATTACTTCTACCGGCAAACTATTCCAGCTATTTACTATTCTATGCGTAAAAAAGTTTTTGGCAACTGCTGTCTCGAACCTTCTACTTGTCAACTTACACCCGTTATTTCTAGTCCTATTATATTGAGATATTTCGAAAAAGCTATCTCTGTCTACGTTATCGAACCCATTCATAATTTTGAAAACCTGGATTAGATCACCCCTTAGCCTCCTAGTCTCGAGTGTAATCAATTTTAACTCTTTAAGCCTATCCTCGTACGACTTTGACCTAAGTGACGGAATCATCTTAGTTGCTCGTCTTTGAACTCTTTCGATTTTGTTTATATCTTTGCGCATATGCGGATTCCAAAATTGGACCGCGTACTCCAAATGGGGTCTAACTAATGATTTATAAAGAGGAACTATAATATCGCGCCATTTGTACTCAAAATTCCGAGCTATAAAACCTAACACTTTGTTCGCTTTATTGACCGCTGCTGTACTTCGTTTCGCTACTTTTAAATCACCAGTGAATATATATATATATTTATATATAAGTTATATATAATGAGAGGCCATAGTACTATTTTAATAGGCCTATTCTCGATATGATCCACACATACTTATCCAAGTGACAAAAAAATGTCTTTTTTCCTCTTGTTTACTCTTCCGTAAATGATAAAAATTAGAGAAATGTCGAAGTTTATGGAATTTATCTTTTCATCCCTTTGCTAAATGCAGCAGTATGGTGTATACAGGGTAATTCACTCGTTGGTAGCCCCAGAGTATCGCTGGGGCTACCCGCGAGTGAATCACCCTGTATAATGTTTTATCTAGTCTCTTCCCAATCTCGGATCATTTTCTCATTCCTAGTGTTCAGGATTTCTCTACTTTACGTTTGATTTTTCATAGAAAATACCCCTCGGGCATGCGATTGCGTCACAGCCCTCCTTTTTTATACCGTACCCTTTCCCCAAGCCAGAAAACGTTTCTCAACTTCTGGAATTTCCATGCATTTCGAAGATACCCTCTTTCGGAATGCGACTTTCGAGAGAACTGCCGTTAAAATTTAGTCGACTTTGAGAATAAAGTCTACGGAAAAACACTGAACATTTCTAGAAGTTCAGCAAGAACTTATAATTGGTTGGAAAAATAATAAAATTAGTAAAATATAGTGGAAATATAATAAATTATTATCTGGAATGACCGTGTATTCGGCACTCAGATATAAAACGCGAAAGGCTCTTGAACCAACAGTATACGATTATATTTTTAACTATTTTAATCTATTTTGAATTATGGCTGAATTTTAAAATTTTCAGTAGTTTTCCGTAGATTTTATTTCTTTCAACAAATCTTTCTTTTAACAAATCTTGTTAAGGTGTTTTTCGCAGGGTTGGGGAGGGCGGAGGTGTGGTTGGTTAACTTTCTTCTCAATATCTAAGGTCATATGACGGAGGGGACCTTCAGTTTTATACGGGGTCCGAACTACGGGTAGCTACATCATCTGGACGCGGAAGACGGTCACCCACGCAAACACTACTCAGACCCAACGTCGCTTCACTTCGCTAATTTACCATGAAGCAGTATTACGACGTATCCACGACGTAACTCTTGTTAAATTCTATAATTTATTACCCGTTCTTATCAGAGAAACTATTCCAGCACCGTTTTTCAGAAAGATGCTAAATAATATCCTAACACGCAAAGACAGTTTCTTCTTCAAAAGTTAATTTTGTATCAAAATTTAGAAGTGGGACGAAAAATTAACGAGTATTTATCAGAACAAAGTTAAGGAGGAAAATGAAGTTATTATCATTCTCAGCAGAAATTGATATTATTAAGCGTTTTTTTTTAAATTCAATTTTACTTTAATTTGTGTATAAACCTTAAATTTGTGTTATTATAATTTCTTCTGATTTTCAATATATACTTTCGTCTGACATTTTTCTTTAATTTTTCTAATTCTATTTAACAACAATAAAGTGTTGGAGCATTAAAAATAGTGAACTATATATATATATATATATATATATATATATATATATATATATATATATATATATATATATACAGGGTGGGCCGTAAGTTTCCATACATAGGAAAAATTAAACGTTTGTTTTTATGTTTCAGATACCCTAAGAATATGCGTTTGACGTAAAATCTTGTTTACTGATGAAGCAGATTTTTACGTCAATGGAGAGGTTAATCGGCAAAACATACGTTATTGGAGTAATGCTAACCCTAACTGGCTGAGTCCGACGAAGATGCAAGGTGCCGGTAAAGTGATGGTGTGGGCCGGGATATGGGGTGACAGAATTATTGGACCAATTTTTGTCAGTGGAAATCTTAATGCCGAAAGGTATCTTAACATGTTGCAAGAAGAGATTTTCCCATCCCTGCTAAACGAGGAAGGTAACTTCCCAGTTTACTTCCAGCAAGATGGAGCTCCACCTCATTATGGTCTTCACGTGCGTCGGTATTTGGATCAGCAGCAGTTTCCGGATGCTTGGATTGGTCGGCGTGGTCCTGTGGAGTGGCCTCCCAGATCCCCAGATCTCACCCCCCTTGATTTCTATCTTTGGGGGCACTTGAAGGCCATGGTGTATCAGGAAAAGATACGAGACATAAATCATCTAAAGGAACGTATCACCAACGCCATTACAAGCATAACGTCAACTGTGCTAATGCGTGTTCATCAACAGTGGGGAACACGTATTGAAATGTGTTTTCAAAACAATGGCAACCATGTAGAGCATATTATATAAATAAAAATGGTTGTCCATAAAAAAATGTTTATTTTTCCTATGTATGGAAACTTACGGCCCACCCTGTATATATATGTATATATATATATATATATATATGATGCAAATCCACAAGGAAAAAGAAAAATTATTCCAAGGCCTTTCGTGTATTCAGAAGTACACCTCGTCATTCCCTGACGAAGTGTACTTCTGAATACACGAAAGACCTTGGAATAATTGTTGTTTTTCCTTGTGGGTTTGCATCATTCATTCATTTCACGTGTTTAATTGTGAAATTCATCGCATATTATATATATATATATATATATATATAATATATATAAGACATATATATATATATATATATATATATATATATATATATATATATCTTCATTATATAAGAATAAATTTTTCTTTGCTCTTGAAGTGTTAACTAAGTGAGTATGGCGAAGCTGCCAAATCCCGAGAGTTCTCATCAAATTTTTCATTTCGTTTTCTAAATTTTCTATTTGAGAACTCCCAGCGCTCTGAAATCAGACCCAGCCGCAACCTCATTTTACTAATAAGAGAAGGTTATTCACTTTTTAAAAATATTTTTTACTGCATTTAATATGCAAAGAACATGAAATTTTTACTTCTTTTAATTTAGATTTCTGGGGTTCCATCATCATCATCCCTGATTCGTCAGAATTTGGTTGTTCTTTTTAAAAAACTTTATATTACATCGACTTTTCGTATTTACACTGTAGACACCGAGCTTGCTTCACCGCCACTCGCGGAAATCCAAATTCTATACTTGTTATAATGTTATAATGTTTCAGACCAACAAAGACCCTAGGATCCACTCATGGCTGGTCTACCTAACTGTGTTCGTAATTGTGTGTGTCCTCCGTGGTGGCGGAGGGGACCTACACTTTTACGTGGGTTCCGAATCACAAGAACATAAGAAATTTATGTAACAACTTCCTGTACAATTTGTACATTGGCAACGACCAATTTAGCAAAACTAATTAATTATCGATTAAAAACTAAAGATAGAATCTCTGGATCCAGAGGATCAAGTCATATAGACTACTATACACAAATATGTTACACTCTATATCTATTTATAACCGACATGCAAATATATCAGATCCAAAGAATCCAGTCAATTTCATTTCGGTATCCATCAATACTAGTACCTTGTCACGAAAAATAAGTCACGGTCCATATCGATTGTGGACCAAGTCAAATTTACAGCCATATACATTACAATATATACACTTAGGAGGAAAAGTGTAGGTGTGGCTGTAAAGATTGTACAGTAATGTAGAAATGTGTGTGCACCCATCTTGGGTCTCCCATTTAAAGGTGTTTGTGGGGCAAGTGAAGATCATGAGTTTTTCAATACCTCACAGTACTATGGGGGGCACCGCTCAGCAGAGGAATCTCTTTAAATGGGGTGTGTAAGGACAGAGAGTATCCCCTAACCCACTTGTTGGAGTTTCGTTTGTCGAAATATGTCGTAAGATGTCGATCAGATGTCGTAAGAGCGTCATAAACATCACTGTGATACAGTTTTATATAAAGAGCCTGAATAGGATAGTGGACTTTTAAAGAAGGGCTTATCCCTATATCTAAAACGAACCGTCCTTACAGGGCCGTGTCTGTAAACACCCCCCTACTGGTTGTCCGAAAAAAAAATATATATATAGATTATATATCTCATTTCTAAACTGCAAACCCTGCGACCAAGTTGGGGGCCTTTGAGTATGTCATTAAAACAGTACAATAGCCTCAGAATCATGAATTGGCATATGTTTATTGCATCTGACTTTACACTTCATGGTCATGTAATGTCAGATCAATCTTATAGTGACAGGAAAGGCTCCTCCTGTCCTGAGCTTAATACAGAATGAGTAGTAGCCAGGAGTCAGTCATCCAACACGTTGACCATGGTCATTCGTCTTGGGTGGCGTCTTGCAAACATGGTGATAATAGTCTCCACATCAATGGCAGTGTCACGGTAGATGTGTATTAGAGCCAACTCAGTCAGTCGTTCTGTGGCCAACTGGCCATGCTGCAACGAAGATAAGTCTTCAGGCGCTTCAGTCCACTGAATGTTCGCTCTGCAGGGCAGCTAGTGACTGGTAGGCTGCAAAAGATGCGGAGCAGCATCTTGATGTTGGGATATAGCAGTATGGGGTAAGGTGTCTGTGAGGTAGAGCATTAGACTAGGCTAGTAACCATATCTAGCTGACTTATTGTATTTCACTGAAAGAAGGCACGTGTACAAGACAGCATGTAAACCTGACAGCTACCTACCTTTATTGCTGTAGTATGATAAACTTGCCAATTCTTTTGATGTATAATGTATGTATGATAGCTCCTCAGATCATCTTCACCCAGCTGACTTACTCACCTCTGCTGCTTCACACTGTTGTGATAATCATTTACGGGGTAGCAAAAGCGTATTGTTGGACAGGAGTGAATAAATATTTAGACTAATAATTATAAACAACTCTTTTGGTCAATAAAATGTAAAAAATTTCGGGGACATACTTCCGACCCCCCCCACCTAGCAAGGCGCGCAGCAGGGCGTGCCTCCTCCGCTCCTTTCTCATGCTCTGGATACGGCCTGCTTACGACATATGATCGATTTGACATTCTATTGACAGATATACTGTGGGTTAGATTAAGTTAAGATATGTAAGTTAGGTTCAGATATGTTAGGCGCTACGTTAGGTTAAGTTAGGTTAAATCAGTTTTTTTAGAGTGTCAATTGTTCGGTCTTGTCGATGAAATAGGTATAGGTCCAAACGAATGGATAATAGATATATATATATATAATTATTTATAATTATATATAATAATAATAGTATAATGGATTTAAGGGTAACAAATCAATTTAATTAATTTTTGTGATTATATTCCGCTTTCTGTAGTAATTTCAGTATTCCGTGACGTCATCATCCCATATTCTATGACATCACTGATCAACCCATCCATTCACAGGATGTTATTTCGTTTCCTGTAACTTTAAAAAAAAAAAAAAAACTGTGTACATTATTTTTGAGTGACCCGTTTTCTATGACCTCATCCCATTTTCTGTGACATCAATCCGTTTTCTATGATATATTCTAATGAGTTATTTTCTTCATGGATAAATATTATAATGAAGCGATATAAATGAACAAAATTCCACAGGTTCATCCCATATTTAATGAGGCGGTGCAACCTTCCAACCAATAATTTATGATAATGCTATTTATATAAAATAAAGCGATCCCCGAGTAAAGATTTCGTCCTCATTAATCAAGATAAATGTTGTGAATTAAGCAATTATATATTTATATTACTGCTCGCTTTGTTTGTTGTGAAAGGTACACACAATATATATATATATATATTATATATATATATATATATATATATATAAAGATATATAAAATGAACGAAATATTTTGACCAAAAAACGAAGTAATTTGGAAAGGAAACTATTTGTAATAGTAAGAAAAATTTCTTCGTTTTTCGTTTAATATTTATCATTATACAATTTTTTTTTTTAGTTCAGAGTGGGGGGGTGGGGCGGGGGGGAAGCTAGTGGAAGAGTGTTTGTGGGTTGGGAGGGTAAGTTGGGGGATGGTACATGGGGGTAATTGATGACTGATTTATCATAAAAATACTGATGCTCTTCTTGACATATAAATAACGCTCTTAAATAAATATTATTATTAGTTAAATAATTGTTTTTATAATGTGGAAATAATTTGCCATTTGTTTTGGGGGTCCTGTTTTTTGTTTTTGTTTTTTGTTTTGTTTTAATAGATTTGATTTTGTTTGGTGTATTCATAATTTGTTTAAAATATACAAAAATTATATAGCATTAATATAATTATTTCGTGTAAATTATAATGTAATTGTAATTAGGCTGTAATTAGGGGATTAATTTTATATATAGTATATTATGTGTGCGTGTAAATACATGATATATCTAAATATACATTATATAATGTGTGTTTTTGTGTGTAAAAGGTATTTCAAAAGTCACTAGTCATTCTTTTCTTTTAACAGTACCGCCTCTTTGTCTTTTCAAACTGGAACAAAAGCTGTGTACACTTACAAACGTTCGAGGCTTTTTTTCTCTACTAATAAGTTTTTATGTGTTGTTATGACTGATTAAATGTAAAATTTGTAAAGATGCAAAATTGCGGCTTTTCAAGAGGTGTATGAGCCCCTTACTGTTGTTAAAATACAATATCTGCAATTTTTCCAGTGCAGACATACTCATACAGGCCAGACTTCGTTGAGCATTTTTCTAAAGTTTATTGAAACAGACTCCGTCAATGACGAGATCCGTATTGTGGTCGACCTCGAACATCCCGCACGAAATTGATAACCGCGAGATGTTAGACACATCTTTTCAATATAGACAGAAAAATTAATTCGACACGCTAAATATTAGTAAATTTAATATATATATATATATAATATATATATATATGCAGAGAGAGAGAGAGAGAGAGAGAGAGAGAGAGAGAGAGAAGGTGGGCTACGTCGTAGCCACAAGCTAAATATTAGTACATTTACCTACCATATATACAGTATATAAGATCATATATATATATATATATATGCACTAGAATCACAAAATAACACGTGACCTTATTAATAAGCAAACAACCACAAGGAAAAGGAAACACAAAGTCCGAGCGCTTTCGTGATATATTCACATTATCAAGGAGGAATGTGAATAATGTGAATAATGTGATAATGTGAATATATCACGAAAGCGCTCGGACTTTGTGTTTCCTTTTCCTTGTGGTTGTTTGCTTATATATATATATATATATATACACACACACAGAAGATTGGCCACGTCGTAGCCAATGTCGTAACACTGCTTCCCGTCGATCAGCGAAGTTAAGCTACATTGGGTCGGATAGTAGTTGGATGGGAAACCGTCCTCTACGTCCGAATTATGCAGCAACTCGTGGTACGGATCCCACGTAAAGCTGTAGGTCCCCTCCGTCATATGACCTTAGATGTTGCGAAGGACAACCCTATCATTACATTATTTATACGGAAGATCGACAGAATCTGCTTGAAAATGCTCGAGGCGAATTTGAACCTTTATTTTTTCAATGATTCTTCCTCCAAAATAACATCTGCTTCACTGACGACTCTACTTTCACTTCTCTGAGATGGTCAACGGGCATAATTGCCATATATGAGGGTTAAAACCATATGCGTCTATGGTTAGAACATCCTCATGCACAGTATCATGAGCAGTAGAGTGTACTCTTTAAAGATGGCTTTTGAGACACCGTAAATATGAATAATGATAATCATACGTGGCCATATTTCAAGCTTTCTTCCAAAGGTGCAAGAAGTTGCTAAAATGGAGGATGTTATTTTCCATCAACACGACGTACCACCGCAAGCAATATGGGCGAGCAATGCTCGACTTTCTTAACAGCACGTTTCCAGAGTGGTAGACGGGAATTGCGGCCCCTTAAATGGACTCTAAGGTCACCTGACCTCACTCCTCTTCTATTTTTATCTACGGGGCCACATCAAGAGTAAAGTTTAAACTACAAAGCCACGTACTCCACAACCCCATGAACGGAAAATCAGAGCGGTCATTGAAGAAGTTAGTCGTGAAGAATTCGCCAATGTTGTGGAGGAATGCGTTTGTCCATAGTAGAAATGTTTGGAAAACGGCAACCAAAAGTTGAAAGAGGGAATAAAATTTCGCCTTTTGAGAAAAAACTTTGGCATGATTTGCTTTCATTGTATAAGCCAAATTTTCGAATAATAAAATATAAAACTACTGACGTGTGTGTGTGTGTGTGTGTGTGTGTGTGTGTGTGTGTGTGTGTGTATATATATATAACACCCTTATATTAATAGCATTTGTTAGAAATTGTATATATTTTGTCAGATATTTTCTTATTAAGAAACCTAACAAAGGGCCTACCATCGTTTGATAAGTCTACTGTCGAGGATACGTGATAATGTCGTTATGATTGACAGAGAGAAATTTGAGTTACCAAACCAGTGTTCTTGCAGAAGTATCTAATCTGCACTCATAATCTAATCGTAATACAGTATATATATATATATATATATATATATATATATATATATATATATATATATATGGTAGGCCCTTCATTGATTTTTAATAAGAAAATATCTGACAAAATATATAAAATTTCTAACAAACGCTATTAATGTAAGGTTGTTGGGAACTGAATTTCATATGAGAAAGGAATGCAAGTTAATCTACTGTACAATAATGGTAGTGAACTAGATCAGGGGTGCTCAGACTTTAGGTACCTAAGATCTGTTTTTGCCAGCCTCATCTTAACGCGCTCTACCAGCACTTAAATTGACAAAACAAAAAATGTTTTGCTCACCAATCTATTTTCTTTATTCATGCAAAAATACATTTATTAAAATAATAATAATAATAATAATAATAATAATAATAATAATTATTGAATAATATGGTACTCTTTGATACACATTATCAAATAGACGTAGATGATTTGCACTGCATGGCGTCAGCAAGCTGTGCAAACAAAGTTTGGATTATAGTTGCTGGCTGCTAGCCTCAAGCAGGCGTCCGTGTGATTATCTGTTAGAGTGGACCTATACTTGGACTTCATGATCTTCATACTTGAGAACGCTGATTCACAGAGGTACGTGGAACTAAAAAAATGCTGTCAAACACATGACCTTTTTTTCAGATTTTTTATATTTTTCCTCCAAGAGAAGATTCCAAAAATTTTTATCGAATGCCCTCGATTTGATTTGAAGGTCGCTTTGCAGTTTTAAATTTTAATTTTCGATGTAAGATGTGTCTATATGAAACAATATTGCCATTTTTAATGAAACTTCTTCAACATCTACGTCTACATCAAGCGGAAAGCACTTAAATCTTGCTACAGGTTCTAGCATTACGAAGTCTTGGAAGCGCCTCTCAAACTTTGTGATGACTGATGAGGCTGTTCACCTGTTCCACATATCGATCATTATCAAAATTTGTAGGGTTTTTTCCTGGTTTCTAGCTCTGACATCATATTTGGGAAATGCTTCAGTTTGTGTCGCCGCAGTTGTGAGAAGAGCAGTTCTAATTTTTGTTTACAGGCATTCACAGAACTAATCATTTGGACGAAATTTTTATCTTTTCCTTGAGGCTCTAAATTGAGTTTGTTCAGCTTAGCAGTGACATCAGTCAAAAACGTTGAATCTAATAACCATACTTCATATTCCAAATGTTTATATTCATCACCTCTTGAGTCCAGAAACTCTTTGATTTCGGTCAGCAAATCTCTAAATCTCTGGAGAAATTTTCCCCTACGAAGCATCTTATATCAGTGTGTAGCAAACGGCCTGTGTGTTCGGCTTCGCTTTCTTCCAGTTGAGACTTAAAGAGGCGCCCCTACAGAGATTTTGCCCGAATAGAACATACGATCTTGAGCCCAATATCCATGACTTCTTTTATATTCAGCATTTTACGACACAGAACCTGTTGATGAATTATGCAATGATAACTATGGAAGTTAGGAAAAACACTATCATTTTCGCAGAGAGCAACGAAACCACAGGTATGGGCAGTCATTGTCGGAGCTCCATCGGTGGTAATGGACCCAAGTTTGTTAATCGGTAACTGAGTGTTATTAACAAAGTCTTTGAATGCCTGGAAAATGTCCTCTCCTCGAGGTTTTCCTTTCAACGGTATGATCTTAACCAATTCCTCCTCAGCAGTTACGTTTTTCAATACCATTCTTATGAAAATGCACAGCTGGGATGTATGAGTAACATCTGTCGACTCATCAAATTGAAGTGAAAAAAAACGCATTCAGTTATATCTTTATTTAGTTACACTCTCAGATTCTCAGCTATCACTTCTGAACATCGTGTGTCTGGATAGCTGAATTTTCTTAACAGCTGAAATTATTTTCGAATTATTTTTGAAATGATCAAACAATGCGTCTGCTGACCCCAAAAATGCATCTTTTACCGTGTCTCCATCCTCGAACGGTTTTTCTCCATTAGCTAATACTTGACTCACCCGGAAGGATGCAATTGTGGCTGCCTTTGATTTCTCGATGGACCTAGAATATAGAATGTTGGAGAGCAAGTTGAAACTTCAATTCCTTCATCTTCGTCTTGCGCAGTTCACTTTTAACTAGAAAGTCGCTCTCGTATTTCTTGTGAACAGTTTTGAAATGCCTCTCAACATTTCCCTTCTTAGCAAGAGCTACGGTCGAATGGCAAACCAAATATACGCACTTTGAATTACCATTGTGAAAACATAATTTTCCTCCACTCATTGTGAAAAATAAGATTTTATTTTTTGTTGCTTGGTCCAGCACTCATGATCACCTCTCCACCAAAATTTTAATTGAAAAATTAACTGAAACCTATGTTTGGAGTAATGTTTTTCTCTAAAAGTTTAGAATGCTAGAAATTTAGTACACTTGCATGTGCTAGATTTCTTCGCATCAACCTTCAGGCTACTGACTACTCTGTAATAACGGCTGTCGGTTCGCGGAATGACTGAGATGTTGCTAAGTTTGACATATCCGTCATCCACAGCGCGTTAAACTGACAATTTGATCACCGTCTCACCAGTAATAATTTAAAGGACCAAATTGTCAGTGTTCATATCCTGCACGGTTTCCTCTTTCTGAGCGTATACAGTATAGACTGTTAGAAATAATAAATTTTACCAACATATATAATATACTTTAATACATATTTATATGTATTAATGTATTAATTTCTAATATCTTTTAAAATATTACTACTACTACTACTACTACTACTACTACTAATAATAATAATAATAATAATATTATTTTATTATTATTATTATTATTATTATTATTATTATTATTACAAATATTTTACTTGGAAATCTTTCATTCATTTTGAAATGTTCCATTTAGATAATTCAATTAGTAATTAAACGTGTTCATGACTTGCATTTTAAATTTTAACTGATATATATATATATATATATATATATATATATATATATATATATATATATATATACTGTATATAAAACAGGTTTCCAACGTATGAACGTTACACTTACCAATTTATTTTATGAAGTTAGACAGAGTCTCGATGTGTGCACCATTTGTAGCTCGACACACTTTCAGTCTATTATCTAGCTCTCGCCAAGTGTTGATTAACAGTATATGAAAAGGGTAACAGTATTAAATACCTATTACACGAAATAGGTAAGAATAATCGCGTCGACTGCTCTAATGTTATTGTTAATAATTAACAGAGAATAAAATATAAATATATTATGACAAAACTTCCTTTTAATAATTTACAAATATCGTAACTACGTACAATATATAATAATTATTATATCATAATAACGTAAGATCCATATTAAATGAAGCGGGAATGTCTCTGATTAAATCTTACGACTGTCACATCGAAATGTTACCTCGATCAAATGATTTATTTTATTGCCATTTTGAAAAGGGACCCAAAAGACACTTACGATGTATGGTATACCTTCTTGGTAGACCGAAAATAAGACCACTTTACGTGAATATGAGTAAAAGTAGGGTTCACTACAAAGCAAATATAAGATGGTGTAAACAGGAAGAAGATGCTATTTGAGTCTTAAATAATGATAATAAAAAGCTCATTTAATTTCCTGAATTAGAACTGTGTAGCTAAGCTGTTTTTTCCTCATTTGAATGATGCTCTTAGACAATGTATATTTAGTAACGGCTTTGGTTCTTTTCAATTTATCGTAGTCCCAAGTTCGACAACCTCTATAATTGGAAGGAATTCACGTAGAAAGTTGTAATGGGTATGAATCGACAAGAAATTTATAAGGAAAAACCTCTTTTCAAAGGCTTAGGATAAGAAATGAGCGAAAACCAAGAATTTCTAAAACGCCAAAAACCACCTTACAGTTCAGGCCTCATTGGTACACTTAAACTTAACTAAAATTATATATTCAGTAACATAAGACCTTTGAGTAACATATATTTGAAAACCAAAGCCACTCGTTAATTAAAAACTAAAAATAAAGATTTAAAAATACACAAAATTCACTATTTCGTCTACCCCATTTTGTCGGTACGTAGCTGAAGATTGGGTTTGGTTCGGAATCGTCTGAAGTGATGTCTGAATTCCAGCAGGAAATTCGTATCCATCCTTGAGAACTAACTTCCTCCAATGTTTCATCAACAAAGAACATCTCTAATTTTTAACACGTACATGTACAAGAAGACTGTGCATCCTGCTCCACCTTACAATACACTATACTCACGTACGTGGAAAAGACAAAATGGGTTAAAAGTTTTCCTTGGGTTCCCAGAACCCCAAATATGAATCCTATTGAACGCATCTGGGAGCATCTTAATCACCAAATGCGGAAAACAAGGCCTCCTCCCAAATCTGTATCGAATCTAAAGGAAATATTGACTAAATTTGGCAAAGTTTGAACCATAGCGTCTTCGAACATCGCATTGGTGCCACACTGTGTTCAAGACTTTGAAGAAGCACGTGGAATGGCGACAAGGTATTGATTGTATGACTTTATTTATTAGTCACTTCTCCTCACGTTAACAGTAAAATTATACTTTTCCGATGCTTATATTATTCCTTTTTGGTCTCTCTCTCTCTCTCTCTCTCTCTCTCTCTCTCTCTCTCTCTCTCTCTCTCTCTGTATATATATATATATATATATATATATATATATATATATATATATAATCAGGGCTGAGTACCAGCAATGGAAGTGATACCGGTATGCAATTTTGTATTTGGTATTGGTATTTGAAGCAAAGCAGTATTGGTAATACAGCAACTAAAAGTGGTTACCGGTAAATACCAGTACTTTATCAATTATTTAACCAATTTTGCAGAGTGACTAACTTGTCCTATAACGAAGTATTTTTATTAGCTATTAATTTCATTTTTATGATCCTTTGTATAAGCTGCTTAAACCAAGAGGATAAAAGCTAAAAACAAATTGATTTGCCTCAGAAACCTTTAAAAATTATTATATAGGCATTTAATAGCCTTATAAAAGAAAATATAACATTAATGATACGTTTGATAAGGATTTAGGCTCAGTTATAATATATTCGGCTTATTAGCTTCAGTCTGGATTTTAGGAATAAACTATTAATGACTGAATTTCCAGGTAACGTTAAGTCGTTTTAAAGGTAATGAATAAAGGTAATGAATGAAGTGTAGAAAACATTGTTTTTACGTTGAATTGGGTTGGTGGAAGAGGAGAATCTATCTACCAAAGGATTCTAATTAGGGTCTCTTTATTGCTCATCACAGTGGGACAGAAAAATATTTGTTGGCTTTTCACACGAGGTTCACTGTCATATGTAGTGTAGGATGCAAGAAGACTTTCCTTATAAGAATCTTACTTAAATGTCATATGACCTGTAACAAGGCTTTTTTCTTTATCCTTGTCGGGTAATCTTCTTTGATTCTTCATCAATGCCTTCTTCAGCAGAGCTGGTCGAGAACATTCCTTCCTTCATCATCTGAAAATTCCTGAACTGCAGTCACGTGCTTTTCTTTTAAAGGAACTATTCGCAACACTTCCTTCGTCCGGTTTGTCTGCCCTGGTGACAATTGTAATTTGTACCGAGGATCGCAATAGATCCCAGCAAGTAGAATATCGTTTTCCATCAGTTGCTTTTGGCACTGCACCAATGTACAGGGCTATTGAAACTGATTCATCTGATTTCAAATGAGAATATTTTTTAATGTTACAAATACAGAGTGATTTGTGATACATCAACCAAAAGAAAAACTGTCCAAATTTTGTCTCTCACCTCATAAATGTTCTATGTGACTTCCCCTAGTTACACGAGCAACATCGACACGATAGTCGAATTCCTCCCATACTCGCTCCAGCATGTCCGTTGTCACTGACTCTACGGCAGTAACAATGCGAGTTTGGAGCTCATCCAAAGATGTGGGCAACGGTGGCACGTACACAGTATCCTTAACGTACCCCCAAAGGAAGAAGTCGCACGGTGTAAGATCTGGTGACCTAGGGGGCTCGAAAACTACAACACACAAAACGCCTTCTGCTGTGCAGATGCCATTTTCACACTGACTGTTTGTTGCTAGGCTAGGCCACGGTGTGACTTTGGAGCCCTCTCGCGGTGATCTTGTAAAACTCAGAGATTTTCTCTTTCATGTGGTGTATGCCCAGTTGATGCACGGTTGATAGGTACGGAAGTATTCTCAGTTGAAATCGGATGAATCATTTTAAATAGCCCTGTATATCTCAAAGCTTTTGTGCCAGACCTTAATATAAATAAATAAATAAATATATATATATATATATATATATTATATATACTTCCATTTTTCAATTAAAAAAATATTTAATTCAAACTGGTTTGAAAACAAATAATATAACCAATAACCTTTTGCATTTTTAATAACGAGAATAAAGGATCTTGTTAAAATTAACAACACTGTGATAAATATAAAAGGTAACATCCAAGAAGCTCACTTCCTAACGATTCGGGGGTGAGTGGGCCCTAAGGGTCACCTGAGCCAGATTAGAAATAGAGTAAACGGCCAACGCAACTCCACCTCATACCAACGGTGGCTAGCGAAGCAGCGCCATACTGCTCGGAGTCCGCCACCGTAACTACTGAGCTACTGGATGAACACTTTGGGCATTCACATAAATTCTAAAAAAGGATTGCTATACCCTACTGAAGAAGTTGTTGTCAGTAGAATACCACCTTTCAAAGTGGTATTACCAAGCAATTAAAAGTAGTACTGTTACTGGCACTGGTATAAACATTTATATGGTATTTTCTGGTATCTGATACTGGTATTGGTACCCAGTGTGTGTGTGTGTATAGTAAATTACAGTAAACTCAGAACGAAATATAATAGCCGAATAAAATGAATGTCATATTCTCTTCGAAACTTGAAAACAGCATAAATCTTCTTTTAAAATCGGTCAAACTTTTAATCTAATTCTCAGCCCTTATGCAATTTGCATAAGAATATCACATTTGTCAACGTTTCTGTCAACGCACACGTCACGGTCGGCACAAAACCTTTTTGCTAACGCGTCATCTGATCTTTAAAGGAGGTTAAGAGCTCCTTCAGGCGATAAATATATAGTGTATGGGTCGCCGTGTATAGGCCTATCTATCTATATATATATATATATATATATATATATATATATACAGCGACCCATACACTATCTTATCGCCTGAAGGAGCTCTTAACCTCATATATAATATATATATATATATATATATATATAATATATATTATATATATATATATATAATATATATATATAGGGTGAGTCAAAAGTCCTGCTTCAAAAGTATTTATTTTCTAGTTATTTTTTAGGCAGGACTTCTGACTCACCCTGTATATATTACCTCATTGAAGTGGTACTATTTTCATTCTGACATTATCCACTGATCATACCTAGATAAGTTCTTAAATAGAAGCATAATATATACATTTATCATCCCACTATTGAAAAAAATAGATTTAAATCTGCAAGTTTAGCAGGGCGTATTGTACAACACCTTTTTCTCGAAGTTTGTGAAGCAAAATCTTCGGTTATGGCGTGCATAACCATAATTTATGGCTTACAAATCATATTATTCTCGTGGAGGTGTTGAAGTTTTTCAATAAAATAATCTGAAATATGACCGAGGTATTATTTTTTTTTTTTTCTTTTTAATGAAAGTTACAAGAAATTAGACGTTAAATCAAGAGGTTTATCACTTCTTGTGATATATATTCATGGTTTTAAAGGGACGATATTTCGAGTTTCTCTTATTTCGCTCAAACGAAGTTGCTTCGTTCTTTGATTTAAGAAGGGTGGGGAAGAAGGGGGGGGGGGCAAAAAAAAAAAATAATAATTTTCAATTTAAAATTCCATAAACTTTGGTTTTGACATTTTTAATATTTTTTCAAATTATAATATTATAATAGACCTTATTTAAAATATAAATAAGATAACTGGTTGTTTATATATATATATATATATATATATATATATATATATATTATATATATATATATATATATATATATTATATATATATATTATATATATATATTAAATGTCTCTCTTAAAAATTTATATAGTAAAATATCTCTCTCTCTCTCTCAATCTTTATTATATATACACTGTAGATTATATATATAGGTATATATTACATTATATGTACAGACACTCAACCTCATTTGATATAAACTCAGACAATTCTCGTGTTACGACGAAAGAACAGCAAATATAGAAAAATAACATGACGTTTATTTACAGTGAAACTTTAGTATAGTCAAACTTCTTTTTTATTATTTAGTTATTTATTTTACTAAAAACTAGTCTGGTTTCAGTTTCGCGGTGTACAAAGTGTTCTTCAGTACATTTATTTTCTACAAATTGCACAGAAGCTCTCAATGAACTGTACATCTTTATATACTATATATATATATATATATATATATATATATATATATATATAATATATATATATATATATATTGAATAAAACCACGAAGGAAAGGAAACACAAAATGGTGCTCAAGCGCTTTCGTCAAATGACATCCTCAGGAACACTGAAGTACATAAAAGGGTGACAGCCTATATATAGGTTACACAAAGAAAAAAAAAAGAAAAATAAATAACATATATATTATATATACTATATATATATATATATATATATATATATATATATATATATATAATATATATATATTATATATATATATATGCAATAAACGGAGAAGTAAAAATAAAAATTAAAAATTAAGGATTAACAGAGAGGCATACAGATTTGTAAGGAAAAAATATCAATTTTTAGCACAAGATCAAATGAATTATAAAAATACAAATTTATACTGGAAATCTGCCCGGGTTTTAACACTCTGCCTTTTTTGGTTAAGTTTCGATGTATATAAAAATAAATGAAAATTAAAAGTTAATAAAGTAGCATACAAGTTTACCAAAGATTTAGCGTTCTACCCTTCTTATCTAAATCTGTTTTGAAGGAATTCAAAACAACAGGATCGAGTTGAAAAGACCTTTGCTTATGTTGAAGTTATTTGAAAGTTGGATAATGGCAGACTCAAGAATATTTCTATTAACAATGTTGCTAGAGTGGAATAAAACTGAAGCATTATTCCAATCAATACAGTGGGATAACTCTGACAAATGGACAAAAAGGGCACTGGACAACTGTCCTGTTCTAACGGAATATTGATGCTGTTTTATACGTGTGTGCAAATCCTTTCCCGTCTGACCTATGTAAAAGGAATCACATTGTTTACACCCAATTTTATAGATAATGCCTGAATTATTGGTAGGCTATTTTTTACTATGATATTTTTCACAATATTGTTATATGAAAATACTACATTAATATCCAAAAGTTTAAGTACATTAGCAATGCCTAAAAAGCCCGGAAAAATGGAAGTACTAAAATAATAACACTCGTACTTTGTCAAAAATATTTTAGTACTTCCATTTTTCCCGGGCTTTTTAGGCATTGCTAATGTACTTAAACTTTTGGATATTAATGTAGTATTTTCATATAACAATATTGTGAAAAATATCATAGTAAAAAATAGCCCTACCAATAATTCAGGCATTATCTATAAAATTGGGTGTAAACAATGTGATTCCTTTTACATAGGTCAGACGGGAAAGGATTGCACACACGTATAAACAGCATCAATATTCCGTTAGAACAGGACAGTTGTCCAGTGCCCTTTTTGTCCATTTGTCAGAGTTATCCCACTGTATTGATTGGAATAATGCTTCAGTTTTATTCCACTCTAGCAACATTGTTAATAGAAATATTCTTGAGTCTGCCATTATCCAACTTTCAAATAACTTCAACATAAGCAAAGGTCTTTTTCAACTCGATCCTGTTGTTTTGAATGCCTTCAAAACAGATTTAGATAAGAAAGGTAGAACGCTAAATCTTTGATAAACTTGTATGCTACTTTATTAACTTTTAATTTTCATTTTATTTTTATATACATCGAAACTTAACCAAAAAGGCAGAGTGTTAAAACCCGGGCAGATTTCCAGTATAAATTTGTATTTTTATAATTCATTTGATCTTGTGCTAAAAATTGATATTTTTTCCTTACAAATCTGTATGCCTCTCTGTTAATCCTTTAATTTTTAATTTTATTTTACTTCTCCGTTTATTGCATATATATATATATATATATATATATATATATATATATATATATATATATATATATATATGTTATTTATTTTTCTTTTTTTTTTCTTTGTGTAACCTATATATAGGCTGTCACCCTTTTATGTACTTCAGTGTTCCTGAGGATGTCATTAGACGAAAGCGCTTGAGCACCATTTTGTGTTTCCTTTCCTTCGTGGTTTTATTCATCATAAATATTTTTCACGTGTTACTTTCGTGAAATAATTTTCACATATATATATATATATATATATATATATATATATAATATATATATATATTATATATATATATATATATATATATATATATCGAGAGAGAGAGAGAGAAGAGAGAGAGAGAGAGAGAGAGAGAGAGAGAGAGAGAGAGAGAGATTGCAATGATAATATATATATTGAGGCATAGATGAAGGGATGGCTTGATTTTTCGGGTAAGTCTAAATTCTTGGTCCAGTTTGGGTAGAGTAAGCCTGAGGTGATATGCGTAGGGTTACCATATTTGAACTTTCAAAAAAGAAGACACTCCGGAGAGGGAAGGGGTGGATCTGTATCAGTATCTACCAACTCACGTTGTATTACACACTGTGTACTACATGTCGTCTATATTGAGTATCTGTAAATAAGAACACGTGTTTTGGCCTCAAAAATCATTGTTATAAATATTTAAATTTTCCGGACATGTCTGGAAAAACCGGACGTATGGTAATCCTAGATATGCGTGTACTTTTGAATGATAGGGTACATTTGTGAAGCCTTGGGATAGAAATACAAACTTGTGGTGCATCTTATTCCCGATGAATCATGCACCGTCAGTGTTTATAATACAAACTGACTCCACAGTCACCCAAAGTATTTTAAACTTAATCACATATTGATTATGATAACACAGAACATTGTCGTTGTCAGTGGTCATGAAGCACGTACGAAAGACTTGTTACTACGTTGATACCCTACGTCCTTGGCAATGATACAGCGAGCTGCTCGTACCCTGAATGGATACATGGGCAGAACGTTGCAATGTTTCTCTAAAACGATGAAATGTCCGAAATTAGCTTGAAAATAATGTGCTGATATTTCTGAACGTTGGTAATGATATATATATATATATATATAATATATATATATATATATGTATAAACGTAAAACTGAAACGTTTAAAAAGTTAGTCGTCTCGAGAGTCAAACTTTTCTCCGATAATTCCTGAGAAAAGTTTTGGTAAAACGTTATTAAACGTTTCTAGAAAAAAAGTTTCGTTAAGGAAGAGAAACGAGATGGGAAGACGTTCTTGAAGAGTTAGATTAACTCAAGTTGAGTTAAGGAGGATTAGACTCCTTTCGAGGGTCTTTGTTGCTCAATTGGGTGAAAAACCAAGAAATTTATATAATATCTATATATATATATATATATATATATATAGAGAGAGAGAGAGAGAGAGAGAGAGAGAGAGAGAGAGTTATGACAATAGATCAGTTCAGTTCAGCTCAGTTCTTTGTTTCATGAAACTGAAAGAAGCCTGTGCATCCTGTCATACCTTACAATAAACGAGATACGCATAATGCTTGTCAAAAACAACCCTAAAATCTAATACATAAAATAGAACCATTCTACTTTGCAAAAAACGATATATAAAATGTCAGAATAACTGACTGCTACTATTTATATGCTGAGTGGATGACTGAAGTATCTTAAATACAAAGAATATGCATAAAAGTTTCGAATAAATCAATGTTAAAACGTAAAAAGTATTACATTACTTCGTATATATATATATATATATACACACCAACACACACACACACACACACACACACACACACACAGGGTATTCAAGAAGAAACGCAACTCGAAACAGAAAGGAAAGGGACAGGTTACAATGATATATACATTCTTCAATGGGGTTGCTTTCTTTTTGAACACCCTGCATATATATTATATATATATATATATATGCCTGAGAGTAATCAATGTTGAACAATTGAAGTTAACAATACGGTCTTGCGACATGGTAAAGTTGAAGACTGTATTAGCGCAGACTTTTTTTTTCCCTCTCCTGTACAGTTGATTACAAAGTCGCATACACTGGATTAATCTAATTACGACCCAGTGTATCTAAACCTCGGTATCTGATGGTGCATAATTAATCCTAACTACAATTGATTAAAATCTTTATTGATACAAAACACTTTTCATAAACAGATTAAAGGTTGAGCGTGTAACCATTTTGAATAGATGAGAGAGAACTGAAGAAGATAACTATGCTTTATACCAAAAACGTATATATATATATTATATATATATATATATTATATATATATTAGTGGTGGACCGGATGTCAGTTTTTCAACACTGCGATGCGATCTTTAATTTCAATATCCGCTGATGCGGATGCGGATATTTAGTTAATCTATCAATATAATATAGAATTATGAATATATGACATAATTTTTCAAATTTCGTGATATTACTATTATGGGAGGCAATGTATAAGAATTAAAATTAATATTAATGTTTTTCATTATGATAAAAAATATACTTTTTCGAGAGTTTTCAGCCACAGAAATTCAATGAACATTTTCATTCAATTTTCTGTGTTACCACCTATTTATATTTGAGGTTTATATATTTTTTGTTCATTAATAATTAATACTTTACTTGAAATGTCATGACTGGGCCTTATAAGCTACTTTA
Organism: Bathynomus jamesi; assembly: GCA_023014485.1. Lineage (NCBI taxonomy): Eukaryota > Metazoa > Arthropoda > Malacostraca > Isopoda > Cirolanidae > Bathynomus > Bathynomus jamesi. Next base: position 672,702 of record JAJOZX010000682.1, read on the forward strand.
TGAGCTAATTTAATTGTAAATTGCATAATTTATTAGAAGTAATATCCACATAACATCCGCAGTCAGAAGTGCGGATGCGGATGCGGATGTTAAAAATTATGCGGATATCCGGTCCACCGCTAATATATATATATATGAGGTTGATTTCTTTTGTTGAAAGTTTTAAAGTTTTCCTACTGGCTATATAGAGCTATATGGTACGCAACGGAGGATTTTTTCAGTATATTCGCGAACAACCATTAAAATTATTATGCCATAACTTCAACACCATAAAAGGTTAGAGTCCGTACCTCACTGGGAATCATCTTTTCCCTATAAATGAAGCGAAGACATGAGGTTGGGGGTCGAATCCCGATGGTGCTGGTAGTAATGATCTATAAGTTAGCGTAATGTACCGCAATAGTTGGCTTGAGTACTGTCAGTTTCTGATCCTCATCACTAATTATTAACATCATAAAAACTTAGACAGTAAGATTTAATAGGGAAGATCGGAACCGCGTTGTCATCTAATCAAATTTCCATATAATGAACTGAACTTGAAGATATAAGGACTATCTTCACATTTTACAGTATGTCCATACCAGATAAAATAAGTGGTCCAGTCAATAAATTCGAGAATTCTTTCATTAATAACACATAAGGATGATTCCGCAAATTTATTGGCTGGACCTTCTATTTATACCCTATTTATACTTATATATATATATAATATATATTATATATATATATATATATATATATATATATATATACACAGAGTGATCCGTTTGGTTATGGATAAAATAAAATTGATGTGAAATGGAAACAGTAATATTGTATAGTTTAATATTTGGCAAACAATGCCCACAAATATGGTAGATTGTGACAAACCTAATTAGTCTTCAATATGACCCCCCTTCCGGACACGACAGAGGTCATAACGAGAGGCTATTTCTTACCACCACCTGCATGTGGTTTAGTGATAGACCCCGTTTTTTCAAATGTGCGGTACCACTGCACTATGGAGTCGTATTTAGGAGCTTCTCGAACACCATACACACGGCGAAACTCACGCTGTACCGCTGTCACACTCTCAAACTTAGCAAATCAAATGACATACTTCGCACGTTGTTGTGCATTCGCCGCCATCTACGAAACTGGCATATGTCTCATAAGTCTGACAGCAGATGGCGCTCGTACGTCTGGCAGCGGATGGCATAGCCTATTACAAACTCCCACATTTTATGACCACACATGCAACAGATGAGCGCTGTATCACTTCTCGTTAGATTCTCACAGCGTTTTTATTTTATCCATACCCAAACGGATCACTCTCTGTGTATATATATATATATCACCATTAACAAATTTGCTAAATATTTAAATAGAAAAATTAACCTGTCAAGTCCCACAAGACCAATTTCCTTCATAAAACAAATGGCAAAATCCGGTCATCCGTAGTTTCGAAAAAGTTCGCCGAGAAAATATAAAATTTCTAAAAAAAAACATAAAAAAATACTAATTGATAATATTCTGTTTTTCTTTATATATTTTATTTTTGTGGGTGACTAATAACATTTTTTAAAACCCAAATCCCACTCATTACTAATTAGTAATTTTTTTATGCTCTTTAAAAATTTTATTTCTACGCGAACTTTTTTCCAAAACTGTACCTTGTACGACCTGAAGAGTTAAAAGATATTAAATATTTTTTCTTTATATTCTGTTTTTCAAATTCTTTTAAAAATAAAAATGCATCGTCAGCAGGAATTGAAATATTTCTGTTTTAACCAAACGAAAAACAGGAAATTTCTAAGCAAAATATATTATTATTATTATTATTATTATTATTATATACATTTCGACATTGTACTATCGTCCACAAATCCTCATGCAGATGTCGTAGTAATAGCCATAGCTGCAGTTACATGAATTCTATATACAGGGTGCGGCATAAGTCGCTTTACCGAGAAAAATGAAATCACTTTGCGAAGAATAATATTTATTATTTATTACAGAAATTGTTCAAAGTTCCTCCATCATGTTCAGTACACACGTTACATCTTTGAACCACTGAACAACAAATAGCACGACACAGTTCTTTGTTATTATTCAACGTCTCGAACTCTTGGCGTATCAGTCTTCATGTGTTCGAAGTCCCACGGTTTCTGGCCGTAGACTTTATCTTTGATTATACTCGACACTGAATAAATAATCAATGTGATGTGATTATTCAATGTGGGGTTTAATCAAAGATAGAGTCTCCGACCAGAAAACCGTGGGACTTCGATCACATGAAGACTTTCTCTCTCTCGTCTTGCGCGGAATATCTCCTATACAAGCGTCGTTCTTTACGTTGTTTATACTGCGTGTTCTTTGCAGTTGAATGTATATATATATATATAGATATATATATATATATATATATATATATATATATAAGACTAGACGCCTGGCTCAGAACAATTCCAGATGAGCCGCTATGTGAGGTGGAGAACACACCAACTCTCTACTTCACCAGGCCACTTCAATAGTAGGGGCAACAAGCTTGACCTTCGTGAAATGAGGAATCATCGCACGAAACATTTGAAAGGTTGAAAGGAAAAGTGGTTAAGACGCTGGGCTGCTGGTGGGGCGTGGTTCGGATTCCACGTTAAACTGTAGGTCTCAGGTACAGTGACAAACTTAACTTTCGTCAGAATGAACAATTTTGACGAAAGCAAAACCAAGGTTAACGAAGGTGATATACATGTAAAAACATTTACACAATTAACAAATGTTAACAACAGATGTTGATAGCATTTAACGAAACAAATGTTAAACTATGCATGTGTTTACTTGTCATTTATAAGCAATAATTTACTAAAAAACGTAATAATATCGATTTTAAAACGATATATGAAAACGATTTCATCTTCTCGCATATTTATGATACTCGTTCTATGATCACGTTTCTTACACGCAGAAATGACGAACCCAGTGACCCAATTTCGGTAATGATGGGGTTGTGTGACCCCCCTTTCCCAATATCTAAGGTCATATGTCGGAGGGGACGTACAGCTTTACGTGGGAGTCGAACAGCGGGTCGTTACATAATCTGGACGCATCAGTGACCCAGTGTCATTCCATTATATGTATTTGAAGGTTATGTTTGGTTAATTAAATTGTTAGGTTTGGTTAGGTTATTTTAGAAGCCGGGCCACCAGCTTAACCTCCGGGCGATGTTGAGGCATGAAATTCCTAGCAAGTTACCGAGTTTGGGTATAAACTAGGCTAGGTTGGATAGAGTTAGGTTAGGTTAGGTTAAGTTAGGTTAGGTGAAGTTAAGTTAGATTAAAGCAGCATTAGTTTGTTGAGTTTCATGGTTCTTAAGAACTCGAAGAGAATTATATATATATATATATATTATATATATATATATATATATATATATATATATGTGTGTGTGTGTGTGTGTGTGTGTGTGTGTGTGGTGTGAATTCTCATTTCTATGCTATTGGTTGTTCTTAGCGAAGTCACACATGCACAAACTCAATTTAGCTTTTAAACTTAATTTAAACTTCTCACAGACTACTATCAAAGACCTACTTGAAGAGGAGAACAAGACTCTCGAAAATGCTTTCGACTATCGTCAATTTATTTCTTATATAATTTTTCTTCAGGGATAAAATTAGTTCTAAAACTGCGCAGTATATATGATGTTCTTTAAATTACTTATACTAAAGAGAGAGAAGAGAGAGAGAGAGAGAGAGAGAGAGAGAGAGAGAGAATCTGTAATTTCGTTTTGCAACATTTCAAATCTACTTCTGACTACAAATGAATATACAGTATACACACACACACATATATATATATATATATATATATATATATATATATATATATATATATATATAATTGGCCATGTAATTTCCTTTCAACTCATCCATCTTGAGCACCTCTTCTTGCAAGTAATTCGACAAAATAAAATATTTAACCCCGCAAAATTCGACAAATAAATTATTGAAACCCACAAAATAAGAACAAAAAGCTTTCCTGTATACAATCAAAGTAGTTTTTTAAAAACCACAAAATCCATTCACGTACGTAAAAAAAAAACACCCTTTTTAAAAGAACTAAAAACTAAATACGGAAGAGACGGTTTTTTACCACTCCTGTCACGATCCATCATATCCTGTCAGCCTGTCAACATATTTCTGTCAGTTCACGTTTTCTTCGCCTTTAGAATGAGTGGAAGGGAAACTTTAATATTTCTTATGAATTTAGGATGGTAAATTTTAACAGAAATGGATATATTACCTTCGGAAATAGGAGACTCGAATCACTTACTTAGAAGTATTTATATTCTCATTAGAGTCGATAGGGAGCCAGGAAGGGTGCCAGTGGAAGATGCCTGGAGAGAGTGCCATGCCTCATTGCCTCAGTCAAAAAAGTGATGTGGGTTTTCGGTTGGTTGGATGTAATAAGGTTATTGAAAAAAAATACACTATATATACTGTATTATATATTATCAATAATAATAACAATAAACTATTTTTTTTCTCTTTTTGCAGAAAATTCTTCTCGACTCTTCAAATGACTGCCTATGACGTCATCATGAACATTTTTTGCCTAAAATTTTGGAAAACAAATAAACATGTCAAAACATGAACAAATGTAATAAAAAAACAATAAACGAAATATTTTGAAAAACAAACTTAAAAATAGAAATTAAATAAATAATAAAATAATAAATAATAAATATTAATTATTATTATTTTGTAATAATTAACAATGAAAATAATTATCAATTATATATATGTGTCGTTTGTTTTCGTAACTTTGGTGCGAAATTCTGGCTCGAAAAATTCTTATCTTAAAGGTATGTATAAAACATAATATATATATATATATATATATATATATATATATATATATATATATGATACACACAGACCGTGCATGGAACAAGGAACTCATATATATATAATATATATAATATATATATATATATATGTTTGTTCCATCTATATAATTCTATGGATGACCATAAAATTTGGTCGTGTGTGTAGTAATTATAATAATTATTAAGGGGAGCGATTAACGTCGCGTTTCTGTCGGTAATTATCTCGTAATTCCAAGGTTAATCTCTCTATAATTCCATTTTTTTCTCAAGAATTACCTGCATAGAAGCCGTAAGACAGCTGGGACACATCTTACCATGTATGGATTTCGGAAGAGATAATTTGGGATTAAAAGAAGCTGCTCTACTCGCGTTTATTTATTTATTTATTTATATATATATATATATATATATATAGAGAGAGAGAGAGAGAGAGAGAGAGAGAGAGAGAGAGAGAGTTACAAGGAGTTACAAGGAAAAGAAGTACCTCAAAAGGCCTTGCGGCCCATCCCGAGGAGGTACCAATGGCAACGGGTGCCAGGGAAAATTTTCTACACACTCAAATAGTGTGCAATATTTGGTCTAACCTTTTCTTGAAATGATCCACAGAGGAACTGTTCACAACTTCTGAAGGTAACCTGTTCCATGTGTCACAGATCTTATACGTAAAGTAATTCCCACACACACTAGAGAGAGAGAGAGAGAGAGAGAGAGAGAGAGAGGAGAGAGAGAGAGAGAGAGAGAGAGAGAGAGAGGAGTTTTTAAATGTTAGAATAATGACCTGGTTTACTTTTAAATCACTTACACCATACTCCGTAGTCACACACACACACACACACTCCATCTATCACCCGCATTCTACTTCCACGATGGTCTTAGAATGTCACCAAATCAATTTGGTTTTAAAATATCCTCTAATTCTAAACTATCCTTGAATTAATTATAAATATCTGCTGCCCATTTTTGACAATATTCACCGTACACTGAAGAGTTATTCAGTGATTTTAGCAAGCCCTTCGACTCTATTCATTATTCACTGTAAAAATGAAAGAGGTTTTTTTGGCCACCAAATGAGCGTGTAATTATTCCTTTCTTTGACATCATACGCAAATATTTTCGTATGTTATCAAAGAAATAACTACACGGTAATTTGGTGGCAGATTAGGAAAGTTTTCCTTTATTAATTTTTTACAGTGTGGATTGTTGTTGCGGGAGTTGCATGGTTAGATACAGAGTTAGAGTGTCTCTTTATGACTACAAAGAGAGAAATATGTTCAAATTGCTTCATATTTCTGACACACTTTCCCAGTAACTGTTGAAAACTGAGATTTAAACGTGGTCTGAAAACCCTCGTAACTTAATCGGACATGGTAATTTCGCTCATCTGTACCGTTTAATCATCAACTTCGATTATTTATTAAAAGGAAGTTATACTATATATATATATACACACACCACACACACACACACACACACACACACACACACCTCGTTAACCTCGTTGATGTTCCGTGTGTTGGTCTCTCTTCACACGAAGGTCAAGCTGGTGGCCCCACCTCTAGGTCTGGCTTGGTGGAGGAGCGAGTTGCTTGCGCTCTTCACCGCACATAGCCAGGTACATTCGGCTCATCTGGTACCGTCCTGAGCCAGGCATCTAGTTTTCTCTTCAAGACTCCAACTTTTACCCCTGTAACGTTTCTGAGGTCTTTTGGAAGCTGGTTAAAAAGTTTTGGCCCCCTGACAACCAAAGTATTTTCCTTCAGTGTTGAAGAGGTCTCTTGGCGGGCCTTTAATTTGGAAACACTACACATTCTGCCTTTCCTATTTTCTAGCGTTGTTTGAATGGTAATTGGGTTTAGTTTTAGGTTTGGTACCAGTTTTTCGATCATTTTCCATATGTAGATTATGGTGTACCTCTCTCTTCTTGTTTCCAGGGAGTACAGATTTAGTTTACGTAGTCTTTCCCAGTAGTTGAGTTCTTTGCAGCCATCAATCTTGGCTGTGAAATGTCTCTGCGTTTCTTCTAGTTTATTAATTTCTTCCTTTTTATATGGGGACGTCAAAACTGAGCAGTATTCAAGTTTTGGTATGATCATTGTTCTCAGCAGGGGAATCATAACTGTCTTGTCCCTCCTTTTGAACGTTCTTAGTACCTGTCCCGCGACTCTTTTTGCTTTGTTTAGTGCTATCTGATTTTGTGTGTCGAATTTGGCATCATCAGTCATTATTACCCGCAAGTCGACCGCTTTCGTGCTTCTCTGAATTTCCTGTCTATTTGGAGCATAATATGCAGTATGTTTAAGTTCCTCATTTCTACCATATCTCAAGAGCTGAAATTTCTCGGTGTTAAATGTCATATTGTTGTCTTCTGACCATGTGTATATTTTGTTCGTGTCCCTCTGCAAGGCCTCCACTTCATTTGCATCGCTGATTTTTCGGCTGATCTTTGTATCGTCCGAAAAGGATGTTACTATACTGTTGCTGCTTACTCCACTGTCTATGTTAGCATGATAATGAACAGGAGTGGGGCCAGTACTGTACCTTGTGGTACTGAGCTGCGTACTTCTGATTCTGATGATGATACACCTTGAATTTTGACGACCTGTAGACATTCTCTGAGGAAGTTGTAGGTCCATTTTCTCCACTTTGCCTGTTATTCCCATATGTTTCATTTTATGTGCTATTATACCATGATCGCATTTGTCGAAAGCTTCAGCAAAATCCGTGTATATGACTGCATAGTTTTCATTGCCTTCAAGTGCATCTAGCATATTGTTATAATGCTCTATAAGTTGTGATAGGCATGATCTTCCTGATTGGAATCCGTGCTGTATATATATATATATATACATACACACACACACACACACTATGTTTACTTTATATTTGCCACGTATGTATGCATATTCCCTGTAATTGAAATTGAAATTGGCATTATATTTAGTGAGAAATAAAATAAGAGGCCTTACTTTCGTACCGCCCCTCATATAAAGAGAGAGAGAGAGAGAGAATTAGGTTTACAAATTAATTAGAAACTACTCTCAATTATTTCTCGCAATCCAGATTTGGAACGCCTACATTGTATTTGAAAAATCAAAGTGATCATTTTTTAATCTCATTGGTGATGTTCCTCAAGGGAGTTTTTGGAACCTCCCTTTTTATTTGATGTATGCAAATGATCTTAATTTTCCTTTTCAAGATGTAAAAGTGATTATGTATGCTGATGGTAGGTTTCTTTCGGGGAGAAGGGAGGCTCATTCAAGAAATGTATATTCTTTAATTGTTAAAGTCAGGTGTATATGTATATGGGTGGAGTTATGTATGAAATGAAAGCAAGCATATTAAAGAGAGGCGTAAGTAAATCTGAATTTAGAAGAGAATGAATGGCGGCTGTCGTATTTGATCGACCGTATATGAGAAATGAGGATGCTCGGGAAAAGTATGGAGTGAAAAAGTTATTGGAGATGAGAATACAGACGGTACATTACATTACGGTACATTACAGTACTATACATTGGTATGACCATATGGAGAGAATGGATATGACGGAATTGTGAAAAAACGGTTTAATAGGGAATGTATGCATGGAATCCCATAACAGTTAGTGTTAACGGGACCTGTACATATTTCGCCAACAAAATATTCGATCAACACTCTTGTTACCGTAACTTAACCCAATTTAACCTAACCTAATTTAGCCCACGTAACATTATTTTAGTGGCAATATAATGGATTATCGACAAATGTTTCACTCTCCATTAGCTGGAAATTTTAAAAGATAATGATAATAATAATAATAATAATAATAATAATAATAATAATAAGAGGTAACTTTATGTATAAATCACTTAACAAAAATTAGCTAAATAATTTGTAACTTTAACATATATTAATGAATATAACCCCTATGAACTTTAACCATAAAGGCCAAAATAGCCGAAATATCACCATATTTGACTTCATTAAAAGAACTCCGATAAAGTTTAATCTGTTGCCAATCTCTGCCCGTTTTTGGTACCCAGTCTTTGTTACATTGTACACGTGACCTTTTGACCTGATAACGTCATAACTAATGTCAAACTGACCATGTCACGTAATGCCTAAAACTTTCAGGCATCACGAAATAACGTGGTTTCACACATTGACTATAAAAACACACACACACACGTGTATATATATATATATATATATATAAAACACAATGACCGTATATATAGAGACGTACTTAGCATTTTGCCGCCCCTAGGCAGGGATTAAAGTGCCTTATAGTTGTGCAGTTTGATATCGCTAGTTTGGTATTAGAGGGTGCTGTTCTTTTTTATTTTAAAACTTATTTGTGGATCCACTAATTTGGTAGTGCTTATAACTTATTTATTTCCTATTTTTGTTTTTTTGCCCTCTTTAGGTTGAAGTACGACCTCAAAATTTGCAGCCCCTCAAAATTTGCCGCCCTAGGCAGGTGCCTACTCTGCCTATACGTAAAGCCATATATATATATATATACACACACACACCTTAGGTTAGCTTCGGCCCGAATTGTTCATTCTGACGAAGGTCAAGCTTTTCATTCCACCTTAGACCTACATTTTAATGTGGAATCCGAACCACGTCACACCAGCAGCTCAGCGTCTTAACCACTAAGCCACCCAGGATACCCATTTATCTACCAACCACTTTCATTATTGTGTGGAAGAATGCCGGCTGTATATATATATATATACACACACAAACTCAGAATTGTCCCCTGAGAAATTTATATGTTAAACACAGATCGGCTATAGTGGATTTAATTTTCCCAGAAGAGTTCCTTGTTCCATGCACGGTCTGTGTTTAAACATATATATAATAATATATATATATGTATATATCAAAATTAAAAGTTTTCTGGCAGACCAATTTAGTCCCTATGACAAATAGTAATAATACAAAATAGAACAAAGAATAAAAAAAAAAAAATGAAAATACAAATAAAGAAAAATATCGGAGTGTTGTAGCAAGGTGGAGCTATATAGAGACAAACGATTTCATACCTTAAATTCCATAGCTTAGAAGACATATGGCACGACTCGTGAATAGCTTGGATAATCGGGTTGGCTGATTTCTTAATTCTTTGCATTAGATTGTATTGAACACGTCTTGTTACCTCCGGGAAGCTCGAGACACTGTGGTTAGCAAACATATATTATAGTGATATATATATATATTTAATTTTGTTACGAATCACTGTGGCAAATTTTAGCCATGACACAGTGCTTAAACAGTTTGACCAATACCACTGCACTAGACTGTTAAATTAGGTATACATTTGTTTGTTTATAATATTTATACTCAAAAGTTAAATTAGGTCCATGTGTTAATTTAATAATATTTATTTATATTATTTTTATATATAATTGTAAATCTTTATAATCAGTATATATATACAGGGTGGGGCACGGGAACCAAGTGTTTTTGGAATAATCAGGAAAATGATATTATTTTTGTAAAGAGAAAATATATTGGTAGAACAACATTCGTAAGAACATAGCATTTCATGTCATAATAATCATGTACCGAAAATTATATCTGGCATATGATGTCCTTGGCCGTCGACGCATTGTTGAAGGCGTTTACGAAAATTGGCCTCCACTCTTCCCAGCAGGTCTCTGTTGATTGGATGATTTGTTGACGGATCGCTTCCTTCAATGCATCTAATGTACGGGGCTTGTCCTCGTAGACACGTGACTTGAGGTACCCCCATAGAAAGAAGTCACATGTGGACAAGTCAGGGGACCGAAGGGGCCATGCAATGTCACCAAATCTCGAAATGAGATGGTTGGGAAACAGGGGGCGAAGAACAGCCATTGACGCTCTGGCGGTGTGTGGCGTGGCCCCATCTTGCTGAAACCACAAATGTCGACGAGCAATACGCCTTCTTCGTAACTCAGGGATGAAAAAGGTGTTCACCATCTCAATGTAACGCCAGATGTTATGGTAACGGTAACCCCATTTTGTTCGAAGAAATAGGGACCGATGACGCCAAACTTTCCCACCGCGCACCAAACTGTAACCTTAGGGCTATGCAGCGGTTTTTCATGGAGTTGTCGCGGATTTTCAGCAGCCCAATACCGACAGTTTGATTGTTGACGGCCCCATTAAGGTGGAAATGGGCTTCATCACTCATTACCACCATCATGTTTTCATTCTGCTCATAAAGTGCAAGCATTTCCTGTGCAAAATTCAGTCGTTGGGGGCAATCGTTTACATTCAATTCCTGCACCATCGCTAACTTGTATGGGTGAAAATGTAATTCTTCATGCAAAATCCGTCTAACAGTACGATTGCTGATTCCGAGTGCAGCTGAATGTCTCCGAGCAGAGCGGCCTGGGCTTTGCAACATCGCTTGTCTGACCCTTTCAACGTTCTCTGGAGTACGCACAGTGCGTTGCGGCCCCTTCGGTTTTGTTTTCATTATTGAGCCTCCTGTTCGAAGATTGTTAACCCAACGTAAGATTGTGTCACGAGCGGGAACAGAGTCATTTCGATGAATGTTGAATCTGCGGCGAAACGCACGCTGAACTGCTGTCACTGACTCGCCACTCCTAACAAAATGATCATACGCGAACATGCGGTGTTCTAACGTCCACTGCTCCATGATGGCACCTGAAAGATAAAGGTGAGTGTTAGTTAAAGTTAAATGCTATGAACCCAGGAATGGAATGCTACCTACCGCACGCCCCTCCCATTCCTAATGGCCGATTACTAGCTATTCAAAAAAACACTTGATTCCCGTGCCCCACCCTATATATATATATATACCCAACTTTTCTCCTGCATAAAATGTATACAAAATTATTTGCTTATATATATATATATATATAATATATATCTATATATATATCTTGTAATAGTAGTTTTATGGGTACTTGTGGGTTATCTGTCGCCACTTTTTAATATTTTTTTATTTATTTATTTTTTATATTAAGAGAAGAGGATTCTTTATACTGTACGGCATTGACGATTGGTTAGGTTAAGTCGTGCTAGTTTGGTTAAATAAAACGGTATTTAACCAAACTAGCACGACTTAACCTAACCAATCGTCAATGCCGTACAGTATAAAGAATCCTCTCTCTTAATATATAAAAATAAATAAAAAAAAATATTAAAAAGTGGCGACAGATAACCCACAAGTACCGTTTTATGTGTAAATTTTATGTAAGAGAAAAGTTGGTTTCATGTTTAATATATAAACAAATTGTAATTTACTAAATGAAAGAAAACGGGCGCTGGGGACACTTTCCTATTTAGGGAAATTTATTTTTAACGCAATTTAAATTTTAATAAACTCTAATTATTATACACTATATAAATAAATGAAAAAATAAATAAATAAATACATAAATAAAATAAATGTGTTTTTTAGAATTTTGCATAATTTTAATAAATAACATTTAATTAACAAAAACTTTACTAATAGCAAAAAAAATAAAAATTTTATTACAAAAAAAAAGTTACCCCTAAAATTTTAACAAAAAATGAGGGGGGCGGGGGGGGAGTGAGGGAATCACTGAAACGACAATGAAAAAAGAAAAATGCGAAAAAATGTAAAAACAAAAACGAATCGAAATGAAAAAAGGGGAGACAATTTCTTTTTTTTTTTTTTTCTTTTTTTTGTTAAGTTTAAATATTTATGAACTCAATGAGTTGGAAGCAGTTTCGGTTCAAAAATTTTGGAGACTAATTTCACGTTTCCAAAAAAGAAAAAGAAAAAGAAAAAAAAAAGGTTGGGCCTCCAGAAAGTAACAATGGAAATGAGGTAAAAAAAAAAAAAAAAGATAAGAAAAAAATGTAAATTGAAATACAGATGTAATTTTATTTTTAGTTTTTTAACATTATTAATTTATTTTTTATTATTTAAATGGAGTTTACATGTTTTAATTAATTTTACTAGGCATTATATATATATATATATATATATATAAAAGCAAACAACCACAAGGAAAAGGAAACACAAAGTTCCTCCTTGATAATGTGAATATATCACGAAAGCGCTCGGACTTTGTGTTTCCTTTCCTTGTGGTTGTTTGTTATTAATAAGGTCACGTGTTATTTTGTGATTTTAGTGCATATATATATATATATATATATATATATATAGTCTGAATTGTTTACTCAGTTTTGTTCCAAAAATTTTCTCAGAGGGTAGGTGGGGCCTGCTATTATCTCACCCCCTTCAACTATCCCCAAGCTCGGAACCTTAGAAATGAATCTTAATAACAATAGTCTTTGTCCACAATTTCGGAGAAGGAGGGATGGGCTGTCTTACCTGTGGAAGGAGTGCACCTGCTGGGGAAAATAAGAGAGAAGAAAGAAGTTTTTTTAAGTACCCCCCCCCCCCCCCCCCCTCTCGTATTAGCAAGAGGACGCTAACAATAAATAATTTTTTTACGCGTCAGCGCATGTAGCTCACTGGGTGAAGCCTTTTCTTTATAAGCTAAGTGAAGACACTGAGGTCGGGGTTCGATTCTTGATAGTGCTGATAATAGTAATCGGGAGTTAGCGCAATGAGTTATATTAGTTAACCTGAACGCTGTACTAGTTTGCGGTCCTCTTCACTCACTGTTATTATTACACTTGCTGATGGGGAGGTCGTGAGCTCGAGTTCGGGTGAGGACTTTGTAATTTATGACTTCCTTCATGGGATTTGGATTCTACGTTAAACTGTAGGTCTAAGGTGGGGCGAAAAGTTTAATTTTCGTCAGAGGGAACAATATTGGGCAACTGGATTAGAAGAAATCCAGGTTTACAAGTATATATATATATATATATATATATACAGGGCGTCCCAAAAAAATGTATACACACTTTAACAGCTGATAGCTCAATTGATGTTTCTTTCTTTCCAAGTTAAACCCATTAGAATTAATAATGGCAGTCAGACTAAGCTTTGAACAAAGGAAATTCATTCTAAAATGCTACTGGAAGTGTGGAAAACGCAGTTGAAGTGCAAAGACAGTTTAGGAGGGAGTTTCAACAGATCCACCAACGCGACTTACCATCACTCGAACTAGAGATAAGTTTGAAGCCGATGGAACTGTTCAGAATGTCCACAAGAAGCGTTCCGGAAGACCACGGACATCGACAAGCCCCACAAAGCAAGAAAGAGTACTGGAAACGTATCACCAAAGTCCAAGAAAATCTGTGCGGCAAGCGAGTCGTGAGGTAGGAATTTCAGAATCTTTGAACAAAGGAAATTCATTCTAAAATGCTACTGGAAGTGTGAAAACGCAGTTAAAGTGCAAAGACAGTTTAGGAGGGAGTTTCAAACAGATCCACCAACGCGACTTACCATCACTCGAATTAGAGATAAGTTTGAAGCCGATGGAACTGTTCAGAATGTCCACAAGAAGCGTTCCGGAAGACCACGGACATCGACAAGCCCCACAAAGCAAGAAAGAGTACTGGAAACGTATCACCAAAGTCCAAGAAAATCTGTGCGGCAAGCGAGTCGTGAGGTAGGAATTTCAGAATCGTCTGTCCAACGCATTTTGAAGCGCTGTCAATGGAAAAGTTACATTCCAAGATTAGTCCATGCTATTAATGAAGATGATGATGATGATCCGGACCGAAGAGTGGAGTATTGCGAGTGGTACTTGGCACGATGTGGATGTGGATTGGACGAAGGGGTTTCGTAGAATACCCTCCGCGTTCACCAGACCCCACACCACTAGACTTTTTTTATGGGGATACTTAAAGACAAAGTCTACGCTATAAAACCTGCAACAGTCGCTGAATTGAGAGCAGCCATTGAACGAGAATGCACACAAATACCAAACGAATGTTTCGTGATGTTTGCGATTCCATTGCTTCGCGTTATCAGCAGTGCCTGGACCAGAACGGACGTGTTTGAAAACAGGCGTTGACAAAACAATTAAATAATGTCTGTAGATTCTATTACATTTTGAAAATGAAATGTATTTTAATAAACACTGCCTTTATAAGTATTTAAAGTGTGTATACATTTTTTTGGGACGCCCTGTGTGTGATAATATATATTATATATATATATATATATATATATATATATATATATATATATATATATATATCAGATGTCCCAAAAAAATGTCCCTATTTCAAAATAAATGTTCTTAGCTAAAAAAACTGAATCCAGATACAAAGACTAACCTTACACAAATGTTTGACATAATTTTTGGAAATAATTCAGCTGAAATGTTGTCATTACCTCGTAGGCTTTGGTCTTTAGGTTTTCGAGTGTCTTAGGCTTGATAAAATAAATCCCGCCTTTTATGTAACCCACAAAAAAATGTCAGGATGTGCGAGGTCAGATGAGTACGGGGGTCATCCCACTGGCTCATGAAGGAAAATTAGTCACCCTGAAAAATGCTTCCTCAAAAAGTTACGAGTTTCTTAAGCATTGTGTGGGGGTGCTCCATCCTGCTGAAACTAGTGTACTGGAATAATGCACTTATTGCCTTACTAGGTCTGTTGGTAGCGGTACCGTCTTTCCCTACTTTCTGCGAAATGGCTTTAGGTATGAAATGATGAAATAACGGTTTTAATATACAATATTTATTAGTTATTAAGTAATGAAAGATTGGAAATGTTGTGGTGTGTATATATATATATATATATATATATATATATATATATATAATATATATATATAGTAAACCCTCGTCCAACGCGTGTTTGTCCAGCCAGCACGAATTTGCTTATACACGGAAAAATAAATGCGAACACTTATTTGCCGAAAGCGGAAAATTTGATTATACACGGTCCGCCAAACACGCTGTAATACAGTAGTACTGTACGCGTGCCAATGCGCGCTCTAGTGTTTTCTCCTACACTCTCCAACACTTCCGCATCTCCCTCCCTCTCGCGTCACCCCTCGCATCACCCTTTGTCTCAGTCCCGCTACCGCGTTAAGTTCAGTGAAGACGTGTTGGATTGTTTTTGTCGTATTTTGCCGTTGTTTTGTTATTACCCTGAGACGTAAAGCATCTGCAAGTGATAGTGAAGAGAAGAAAAGTCGTAAGGTTATGACAGTAGCCGAAAAAATAAAGATATTAGATAAGTTGCGTGGTGGTATAAGCATAACATCACTTGGCCGCGAGTATCACGTGAATGAGTCTACCATACGCACCATCCGAAAGAGTGAAGAAAAGATACGTGCTATTTTCATTTAATAATTTTTATTTATCATATGTAAATATCAATTATGTTTATGATTTTATTATGTTCTTATCTCATATAAGCTACAATATAGGTAGGGAAATTCATTTATGTGTGACTAAAAAATCTACGTATCTAAGTATTAATGGGAGACTTTACGCGGCCGCGTTCACGTATCCCCATTTACCTAACGCGCCGTTCTCGAGGAACCTAACCCCCGCGTTGGACGAGGGTAGGGTTTACTATATATATATATATATATATATATATATATATATATTAAAAATAACGGGCAAATAAAAATGGGGACATTTTTTTGGGCATCCTATATTTTTCATTTGTTCGTTCTCCCTCCTCATCTTGTGCGGAACGCTCTTCTACACAAGCGTCGTTCTTTACATTAATTATACTGTGTTGTTTGCAGTTAAAATGTGTATATATAGTATAGGGTGTTATGAAATTATGTTTCATAAACTAGTATACATATTCAGGAGGTCGAAGTGAACAAAAAAAGTTCCTATGAACATAAATCCGCAATCGCTTCGTTTCCGAGATACATTGATTTTTTGCCGAGGACGATCCAATTAAAATGAAAGTCACTAAAGTTTATCAAAGTTTATTTACAGCAAGTACTCAAAATGGTTTCCCTGCATCAGAGTACATACATGGGCGGTATGGTTCCGTCGCTTGGCCACCCAGGTCTCCGGACCTAAATGCAATTAACTTCTTCTTGTGAGATTATCTAAAAAAATCTCGTTTATGCGAGAGAAGTTAATAACATAGAGGATTGTGGCAAAGTTGTTCAAGATTGTCCAGAAACAATACGCAACCATGTAGGTGTTTTCGAATGTATGCGGCAAAATTTTCAACGACGCGTTGAAGCCTATACTCTGATGCAGGGAAACCATTTTGAGTACTTGCTGTAAATAAACTTTGATAAACTTTAGTGACTTTCATTTCAATTGGATCGTCCTCGGCAAAAAGGCAATGTATCTCGGAAACGAAGCGATTGCGGAGTTATGTTCATAGGAACTTTTTTGTTCACTTTGACCTCCTGAATATGTATACTAATTTATGAAACATAATTTGATAACACCCTGTGTGTATGTATATATATATATATAATATATATAATATATATATATGAGAGCTTCGTCAGTACTCTTTGACCCCCTATTTGCTTGGCAATGCTGCTGCGAGCCGCTCGTGCCCTGAAATGGGCGTATGGGCGGAATGGCGCTGTGTAAAGTGATATTTAACTCTTCATACTTTCACTTAAACTATGAATGCATCGGTGATTTTATATATATATATAATTAGGGTGTTTCAAAAAAATGAAATTTTAAAAATTTATTCTCTCATCATTTAAAATTATTCCATTTCATACAAAACTAAAAATTAAAACTTCATTACAATACAACAAAAATAAAAGGTGCCTCAAGAGAGCCAAAGTTTTTTCCAAGATAGTGTTATTCATGAATGTTAAAATTACTGTTTTGTTTTATTAAGATATTTCAGATAGCGGTATTTCTCAAATGTAATGACTATCACAGTACAATTGACTTCTTGACGTTTGGAAACAATTTCCGGTGTTGCTTCACACATTGGATGAGACATTGGTACTGCTTCTCATCTTTTGTCAATTTCCCCGAGGAGAGCTCACCGAGAGCTACAGCTCTCTCCGCTGTATCGTTCACGACTTGTAAAGAACCAACAATTTTTTTGCTACTTGTAATTTTCATCCTCTCCATAAAGCTGGATCGTTCTTCAGAAAGGTTAGGTTCAGTTTGCTGAAGAACTTCTTTGTTGCTGTTGTAACGTAATGATGTAAGGGTTTCCATGTTCCATCACTAGATGCCTTAAGACGCCTACCTTTTCACGATTTTCCAATGCAATTACCATTTCCTTTTTTTCGCGAATGTCCACCTCATCGTCAAAGAAGCTGCTAGCAACCAACTCTTCTCCTAAGTACCACAAGTGTCTTTGAAAACATTGAGAAACTGCTTTCCGCAAGCTCACGATCATGGAATTCATTGAGCCTTGCCATATATGCTAGATCTAGACGAGGAGAGGAGATTCCCAATGGAGCAGTGAACCAGGCTACCAGATACACACGGACAACAAAAATCACAAACCTCGTGATTCCTCTTATTTCTCTGGCAGTTATATCATTTGATGTCGGAAAAGAAATAATTTGATGGCATAAATGAGCTTTGACATCCATCTTGCTCTGTGTATGGCTCCAGGCCTTTTGAATTAATACCTCTTGGCGGAGTTTCACCTAGAACTATAATCCACAGCTCCAGCAGTTCCCGGTAATCTTCTCTTGGTTGCTCATCTTTAAGTATTGTTGTAGCAAAAGAAATCAACTGAGTGACATTTGCATCTTCCAGCCCCTTGAAGGGGTGTGAAAGATGAGAGATCAAGGGATTTCCAGCTTTCCTTAAATCTCTTAAACAACAGGATTTCTGGTCCTGTAGATATCCCATGAAGAAAGTGTAGGCCTTTTCGACTTGAAGTTCGAATATATGGTGACGACATGCAAGATTCAACAACTCCCTTCCAAGTTTATTTTCGATAAGGATGCATGCACCACCACGTCCACCCGTATTTGACGGTGTTGTATCAAAGTTCATGGCATTCACCGAGTCTTGAAGATTGAAATTTCGTAATGTAGAAACCACCGCATCAGCTTGAGCAACACCAGTTCCAGATGAAATTTTTGGAATGGCAAGTATTTCTTCGACACCATCACCAGATACAATAATTGGCAGTCTATCTACCTTTTCTTTACCTGTCAAATCAAGCATAATTTTCCATCCCAGTGAACAACAAGCACCTTATTGACCAAGGATTCTTTAATTTCTTTTCATGCTGTATTGCAGCTTCTAGGCGGTGCTTCTTTCTGGCTCTGTATACCGTTGAATGGCTGACGGAAATCTCAGGACGCTGAATCACTTGATCCTTATTAGTGACGTTAGGAGATGAACAGCCTCCCTATCACTCATGAAAGTTCTGTCTAGAGTGACGCAGAGGTCTGGAGTCATGATGGACTTTTGTTTTTTTGCAATTGAAGTTCCCCAGTTGTACCTCCAACAGTTGGCAAGTAATCAGAATCATGAGAAGAGGAGGAACTCTCTGTATCTGATTTAGTAGAATCACTTGTTTTAGTCGAATCCACAGTTTTGATGTGCTTGCTATTTCTTTCTTGCATCTTTGTTTTCTCTTTTCTTCATTTGCTACTCTTTCAAAACGTCGCCTTCCTTCTCCATTGTTACCTTGTCTATTCCAGCCATAGTTCCCGTCGTCCAGGCTCTCTTTGAGCTTGCAAGAACTGAAGGTCCTCGGGGTTCTGGATCAGTTTTGATGCATCAGCGTGAGCTATATCAAATAGATTTGGGAAAGTGCTGATAAAATCTTCTCTTTTCTTGTTTTCTGTAGTAGAACTTCTAGTTTATTCTTTTGTAGCTGCTTCCATGTGCATACAAACCTTCAATTTTTGTAATAACATGTTGTTTGGGTCTAGTTGGGATTCTGGCTTTGTTCCAGAATAGCAATATTTCATCAAAAGTTTTGTTGGCTGCTCTTTAATTGTGTCATTCTCTTCCCGATGGAAGTAATAAAATCGCTTCAGGACATCTCCAATACATGGTAACTTAGATCCCCTGATACTGTGAGCGAGACTGCTCCCTATAAGAAAAATTTCTTGTCTTTTTTGCCTAGCTGCCATGAATCTGAAACAAAAGAATTATATGAAAGTTATCAACATATGTTACTGTTTCATAACTGTTTCTATTTAGTTTATTTTTATTAACTTAAGAAATGTACAGTGTGGTGGGTCAACTAGTGACAAGTTAAAGAGCAAAACACAATTCCAACAAACTAATTCCAACAATACTACAAAATAATTTTATGTGCTCAATTAAATAAAAAAAAAAATTTTTTCGAGAACATCCTTAAGCTTTACGTACCTAATATTACATTTATAAATAATGAATTTGAATATAAAATAACTAAATAACGGCATATAATGCTGAACATAAATAGTTATTAATTTCTCAAGTTTGTCAGATTTTAAAATAATCGTCTTGTTATGAATGTAGTTGTTATTTATAGATTTTACCCAAGCAAGCCAAACTTTACAAGGCATGAGGCACCTTAAGATGTTCATTAAACTTCACAAAATTCCATAACATCAGTTTACACAACTAATCGAATATTTTGAGAGGGTGAGACTTTCAAAAAAAAAAACAAAATTCAACCCTTATAAGGGTGAAACACCCTAATATATATATATATATATATATTAGGAGAAATCCAATGACAAGGAGAAATGTAAATGCCATGAAAAGTCTTCTTTAATGCAACGTTTCGAGCAATACGCTCATCTTCAGGCTGTTTAATAACAATGTGAAATTAAAATCAATATTGAATGAAAAACAAAACAGAAAATTTCTATAACCTATTCATGAAGACAAATTTAAAGACTGAGAAAAGAGGGTTAAATTCTAAGTTATACAGATTTACATATAAAAATTAAGAAGCTATTTTAAATACATATAGTAAATGTGAAATTAATACACTAGAAAAAATTAACAATAGTACACTGGAATAATGAAAACTAACTACCTTACACTGCTGTTTCCGAGGCTAACTGAATTGAGCCGAGGCAATACGGGAAAACAAAAGATGGCGAGGGCGATTGGGGAAGGGGGATTATAAGGAATTGGGGAAGGAGGAGGGATCATAGCAAATGAGGGGGACGGCGGATGAGTCAACATTTAGACTCGGGGACAATGTTTTGATGAAAAGCGATTCAAAATTCTTAGTGAGTTGGGACAAGTATTACAACCAAGAATTTTAAAATTGTCTAAAGTGACATCAATTTACATTCTATGCTGTGTTCGCGAATCCTCGAAACTCTTTAGTTTTTAAAATTTACCTGTTCGGCCACTTATTCCCATATGCGAATAAAATCTAGCCCTGAGAGAGCGAACAGTGCTGCCAATGTAATTCCCAAGGAGACACCTAGGGCAGGTAAATAAATATACAACACCGCTACGCAACGAGTCAGGGGTTCGATCCTTCGCTGAGAAAAGCTACCTAAAGACGTTTTATTAATAAATATGATGCGGAAATCAGTATGATAAAAAAATTTCCTTAACAATTTTGTAAATTTAAGCTTAAATTCCTTATTCAAAGGACCCATTTCAGGTACCAAGAAATATTTTATATCCTTCGGCACTGTAATACATGGAAGTTGAGGGCTATAAACACTATTTAAGAAGGATCTAATTAGTTAGTACACTGCATGTACTAAACAAGCGATAGCCAAAATGCGGCATGCGTGCCACTTGTGTCATATTAGAACACTTAAGGTGGCACTTATTCTTAAAATTTCTAATATAAAAAAAATTGGGGGTTACATTATCTTTGTGTGTGTGTATATATATATAAATAATATGTGTGTGTGTGTGCGCGCGCGCGCGTTGTTGGAGGTCTTTGCTGACCTTTAAAGAATGATATGACCTTATTTTATTCACATATGTAACTTGAATACGAAACGGTAAACTTTAATTTCTAAATATGATGTTTTCAACTTTAAGTAAACAAACAATTACTAATTAATTACTAATTATTAATCTTTTGTTTTAATTAATTAGGACCTCCGACACTTCTCAGCGACAGAAACACCCAAAAGAAGACGTTTAACGAGGGTAAAGATATAAAATTAACATGCCCAGTCGCTGGAAACCCTGAACCCATAATTGAGTGGTCGAAGGTAAGATATTTTTTTTTTTTTTTTGGAATTATTTACATTTCATTTTTTTACATATTTACATATAATATATATATATATATATATATATATACATTCAACTGCAAAGAACACGCAGTATAAATAACGTAAAGAACGACGCTTGTATAGGAGATATTCCGCGCAAGACGAGAAAGAGAAAACAACAAATGAAAAAATGAAGTACCACCTGGGTATCGCGTCTGACCGGCAATCGGAAGATCCCGGGTTCGATTCCCAGGTGGTACTTCATTTTTTCATTTGTTGTTTTCTCTTTCTCGTCTTGCGCGGAATATCTCCTATACAAGCGTCGTTCTTTACGTTATATTATATATATATATATATATATATATATATATATATATAACTGCAATGACCACGCAGTATATTAATGTATAGAAACGACGTAAGTATAGAGGAGTGTTCTGCACACGAGGAAGAGAAATAACGAACAAATGAAAAATGAGGTGACCGCCCGGGAATCGAACCCAGGATCTTCCGATTGCCGGTCAGATATGCTACCACTACACAATCGGAAGATCCTGGGTTCGATTCCGGGCGGTCACCTCATTTTTCATTTGTTCGTTTTCTCTTCCTCGTGTGCAGAACACTCCTCTATACTTACGTCGTTTCTATATATATATATCAGGGTGTCCCAGGAGGAAATGTCAAGAATGCACCATTTGACTCTTTGGGTATTTTAAGTAGAAAGTATTATATCGACATGTGCCTGATTCCCAACCGTTACCGAGATACAGGCCTCTACATTTGGGTAACTAAAACATAATAAAAAGCCGATCTTAGATAATATTCAATGACATTAATGATACATTGGCAACTGTGCAGATCCTCACATTATTATTTACATTATTTTTTGTCTGGGGGTTCTTGAAGAGTAACGTTTATCAGCGGGGTAAGCCCGAAACTAGGGAGCAGTTGGTTGCACGTATACAGGATGCGTTCATAAACCTCAGAAATGAACTTCCGCGTTTTCCTTGGCAAGACTCGATGGATTGGAGGCTCGCCGTGTGCATTGAAGAAGGAGGGGGCCACAAGTGTCATTAAATAGTATCTAAGATCGCCTTTTTATTATGTTTTAATTACCCATATGTAGAGGCCTGTATCTCGGTAACGGTTGGGAATCAGACCCATATCGATATAATATGTATGTATGCTTTCACATAGTTGAAAAAATATTTACACACACAATTTAATTTTTTCTTTTTTTTACACATTTACACAATACGATAGTTGTACTTGTTCATTAGTTGGAACAAGTGTACTTTTACATTTTGGTATTTTTTATGTGGCTACACCCACATCAACAATATATATATATATATATATATATACTTTTTTGTTACTTTTGGTTATCTTCCTTCCGAATTGTTCATTGTGATGAAGGCCAAGCTTTTCACTCCACCTTAGACCTAGTTTAACGTGGAATCCGAACCACGCCCCACCAGTAACCCAGCGTCTTAACCACTAGGCTACCTAGGGTACCCATTTATCTACCAACCAATTTCTTTTATTGTAATGGAAGGATGAACAGCTGGGTTTTGCTGCGCGCTGCTTGCCGTCACCGGGTCTAGATCCTGGGGCCGACGGATTCGTAATCAGCGGCGCTAACCACCACACCACCACTGTGTATATATATATATATACAGTATATCCATCTTTGGTAAGTGATGGTATCAGGGTAGACATATCGAGAATAAAAAGTAATGAGAGTGCCAGTTAAGTACTTCTGCATTGAATACCCTTGACCCCCCAAACCGTGCATGCCCTCACAGGGTATATAAACACGATACATGATATATTTATTAAGTTTAAAAAAAATGAAAAAATGCCCCCAAAAAAGCCCAAAGTTATTTGGAATTTTTCCGATAATAAACAAATTCAAATAAATTTAATAATAATAATAATAGCAATAATAGCAATAATAATAATAATAGCAATATTATTAATAGTAGCATCATTTAACAAATGATACTAATTTAAATATGATTGATTTTATTCGTTAAAAATTATCGTAATTATTTTTATAAGGTTCGAAAAACTTTAATTGAACAATATAAGAAATTAGTTAAAGATAAAGTCTTAAATAATGTAACGGTTTAACCTATAATTAATTCTGACACACCTTTTATTTCGATTTTTGCGTCTAAATTATGGTTATACCAAAATTGTTAAGGAGACAGGCCCGGCCCTTTAATCATAATGACAAGATAAATGTGTTTTTTTACTATCTGACCCACTGCGCATTAAACCATCGGTAAATAAATAATGCAGAATGTTATTTCATATATATATATATATATATATATATGTGATGCGCCTCGGTGGTGTAGGGGTTAGCGTCGCTGACTACGAATCCATCGGCCCCGGGTTCGAGAGCCGCCGACAGCCGGCGCGGCAGCAAAACCCAGCTGTTCATCCTTCCACACAATAAAGAAAGTGGTTGGTAGATAAATGGGTACCCTAGGTGGCCTAGTGGTTAAGACGCTGGGCTGCTGATGGGGCGTGGTTCGGATTCCACGTTAAACTGTAGGTCTAAGGTGGAGTGAAAAGCTTGACCTTCGTCAGAATGAACAATTCGGGCCGAAGCTAACCAAAGGTTATATATATATATATACATACCGTGTGTGTGTGTGTGAGAGAGAGAAAGAGAGATAGTGTCTCTACTTGCTTTACACCTCTAATAATTATCTTAAATTTACTCTACTTCTTTTATTTTGAATAAGTTTTATTTCTATATTTAGTCTTATTTTATTTTTTATGTTCAATTTTTATTATTTTTATTTTATTTAATTTATATATATATATTTATTTATTTATTTATTTTAATCTCCCATAAAAAAATTTATGATTTCTTCCTCACTAATTTTTAATTTTTGCTCAACATTTTTCCTTTTTAAATTTTGATTAAAAAAAAAACTTAAACGGAATATTAAAGAAAACGTAACGTGGATATTACGGTATAACTAAAATAAAAAATAAAAAAAAATAAGAAAAAAAGACTTTTGGCCAAAATCCTTCGGAAATAATGCGAATTTATGATCAATTTTTGAAAACCTTTCATAAACTGATCTTTGTTTGATCATTTCCATAAAAATATTTAAGTATCATATTTTTTTTTTATTGTATCTTTATTGTTGTAATTTTTTGGTTGTAATTTTTTTTATTTTTTTGTATCTAATACATCTTAGTTCATCGTTTTTTGTATCAAATTTCTATATAGAGAAATATAATAAAACTCAATGTAAATTTCGCTTTGTTCTTACTGATTTTGTGAAGTTAGTATATATATATATATATATATATATATATAATATATATATAAACTCAGAATGGTCCCCTGAGAAACTTATATGTAAACACAGACCGTGCATGGAACAAGGAACTCTCCTGGGAAAATTAAATCCACTATAGTCCGAATAAGTATTGGTAAATGACAAATACCATAGTTTTTCTTTTTCATGATGCTAGCCCGACGTGGAAACCGGGTCTCTCGCAAAGAGGTCCCATAAATATAGCTTCCCTCACCAGCTATCTGCAAAGCAGACAGGATCCAGCTTTGGGACATGGATCTAGGGTTTAAAGCAAGCCTAGTCCCACTACATTCAGAACCTCTATATAAGTAAAAGACTCGTTGCATTCACGTCGGATTGAATAAATCAAAGAAAAAGGGGTAACTATTGTATTTTTAGCCAAAAAAACAAAACTTAAACCTCAACCGGGACATTGAGCGTCCACTTTTCAAGGCACGTAACACGTCCGTTTAATATACACAAACTGTTACGTGCCTTGAAAAGTGGACGCTCAATGTCCCGGTTGAGGTTTAAGTTTTGTTTTTTTGGCTAAAAATACAATAGTTACCCCCTTTTTCTTTGATTTATTCAATCCGACGTGAATGCAACGAGTCTTTTACTTATATAGAGGTTCTAAATGTAGGGGACTAGGCTTGCTTTAAACCCTAGATCCATGTCCCAAAGCTGGATCCTGTTCATAAAAAAGAAAAAACTATGGTATTTGTCATTTACCATTACTTATTCGGACTATAGTGGATTTAATTTTCCCAGAAGAGTTCCTTGTTCCATGCACGGTCTGTGTTTAAATATATATATATATATAATATATAGTTTATGACCAAATTTATAATCTCTCTCTCTCTCTCTCTATATATATATATATATATATATATATTACTACTACTGATACTATTACCACTAATAGTAATAGTAATAATAATAATAATAATAATAATAATAATAGAACATCGAACCTACATTTGTGAAGTAGCTCAAGTACTAAAGCGTACAAGGAACATAAGTACTCTTTTGTACTTCATCATACAAGTAATTGCAATTAAAGTACTTTTCAAAGCTCGGTCAATGATTCAAGAGATTATTATTAAGACCGGTTGCGATTATTCCTGTTCACGATTAGAACAATCGCCCTTTGTTGCATTAATTCCCTCCTTCTATGTGTGTGTGTGTGTGAGGGAGAGAGAGAGAGAGAGGGAGAGAGAGAAGGGGGAGAATATATATATATATATATATATATATATATATATATATATATATACCACCTGGCCCTTCGATTCCAAAGGTCCCGGGCTCGAATCCTGGTGTAGCTATTCTACATTATGCGAAATATCGTACATAATCAAGCATGAAATTCCATATATACTGTATATATATATATATATATTCAATCTTATCTTATTTTTATTTTCGAATTTATATTTTAATCTTATTAAATTTTTTTTGTTTTTTATTTTTTATTTTATTTATTTTAGATTTTACCTTTCACCGATTTTAATCTTGGAACCAAATCTACTTTTCATGTTTAACATGTAAAGGTACATTGTTCCATAAGCACCATGCTGCGCCCCCTTTCAATTTCGCTTTTCGTTTCTATTTTATTTATACAAGTCGTACCTGAAAATACAGAGGAACGATTAATTGAAAGAACTTGTACCCTATATTAGCTTTTAATTTTTTACCCAATGCACGTACGCCACTTTGACCTTTACGGTATTGTACAATAGGTTGTAATATTGCTAAACCGTTATTGGTAGGTCGTGGGTGTGTGTGTGTATATATATATATAAGTATCCATTAAAGTTTTTATTTCCTATGTTCCAGGTGTATATATATATATATATATATATATAATTTTATTGCATTTTTTAATGTCTTCATCGGGATCACGTGTTTATACCCCAATCGAAGTGGGCATGTAATTGAAGGGGTAGAAGAACCTCTTTCTCTTCTGTCTGATGCCCTGAAGTCACGCATACCCTCTAATTATCCCAACACGAGGAAAAACGATGGGTATTGGTACATTTTCGTTTCTAACCTCTTAATGGGTATGCGTTGGTATGAATTATAGACGCAGGCAATGAGCGCTTGAAATGGTTCAGAATAAAATATATATATATATATATATATATATATATACACTGTATATGTATATATTATGGAATAACACGCTTGAACACGTGTGTTTTTTGTAGAAAACAAAATTGTTCCCTCAAACAGGATTCGAACCCTCTTGAGTAGGAGTCGCGAACGTTATAACCATACTTAATGTTAGTCAATCTCTGGAATCCTAGTGCATTATCAGAGAGATATGAATTAAATGCTACCATTACCTCGAGTGCTGCGGAGGGTTAACACGTAAAACACTTCTGGATGTGAAAGCTTTAACCGTTTCCTCGGTTGTTTTGATATCGGCTGAATTTTTAACAATTTTTTAACATTTTTAAAGTTTGCATTTTTTATTACCTAAAATAAAAGCATGAAATTTTTACTGTACCTTTTTTACACATGAGGAATTAGTTCCCTTGTGCAAAATATGCTCTATGTGATGTCCTGCTCACGCTCATGAACTCTGCGCACGAACAACAAAATTTTGCAGTACTCTGGACAGAGTATCTGTTGAAATCTGAGAAATTTCTTGTTCAGATGATGCTTTCAATTCTTCTGTTATGTGTCGATTCTGTTTAAGCACCGTGCGTCTCCTAATCCAAAATAATTGTAATATACAATTTAAAAAAAAAATAAATAATTCATGTTTTTATTTCAATTAATTAAAAAAAAAAAAATCCAAACATTTTAAAGTGTCAATTGTTCAGAAAATCCAGAGTACGGCAAAATTTTGTTGTTCGTGTACAGAGAGTTCATGAGTTAAAAAAAACATCACATAGAGCATGTTTTGAATATGGGGCAAACTCCCCATGTGTAGAGAAAGTACAGTAAGAATTTCATGATTTTATTTCAGTTAATAAAAAAATACAAACCTTTTAAAGTGTCACATATTTTAAAAATCACCAGATATATGGCAGGTTTTATTAACTTTTATCCCATCATAGTGTAGCAGTAATGTTCGCGACTCCTACTCAAGAGGTTCCCAGGTTCGAATCCTGGTAGGTGTAAATTTGTTATATATATATATATATACACACACAGTGGGGGCTAGGGTGCGGCTGTGGGAGTGGCGTATAGCTTATATTTTATCATCTTTCCTATTGAGTAATACTGCAAAATGAAAAAAAGCTCTGGGCTTCGTTCGTCTGTACGTAACTCGAACAGAAAATCATGCCATATATGCGAATGAAAAAGCCGATACACATGTAAGGGCAATCCGTGTGTGTGTGTATATATATATATATATTATATATATATATATATATATATATAGCACATGTGGGATTAGTCATTCATTTCAGGGATCTCAGTTCAAGATCAACATATATGGGGGCGATTTGGTCAAACGAAATGGCACTAGAAGATCGCAAGCAAGGCTTCGATTCCACTTTTGCATTTAACCATCGGTGAAGTGATTGGTATTTTTTGCTGTAAAAACGAATGATGTTTAAGAATTCCTATTTTGTAAATGTTAATGATAAAAAAATAACTTTTTCTTCATTCGAGAGATGGAGAGGAAAATTGAAGAAACCGCGTATATATATATATATATATATATATATATATATATATATATATATATATATATATATATATATAAACTGCAAACAACACAGTATAATTAATGTAAAGGACGACGCTTGTGCAGAAGAGCGTTCCGCACAAGATGAGGAGGGAGAACGAACAAATGAAAAATGTACAGTTTACTTTAAGTTAGTTAGTTTAATGTGTTATTTTATGTACTCATGTGTACGTTACATTATGGAATGTACTGTATTTAGATACTCCATTGCTTACATATATATACGTATATATACCCTTCAACTTTTCAAATGTTCCGTGCCATGATTCCTCATTTCACGAAGGTCAAACTTGTCGCTTCTCCTCTCGAGTTGGCCTCGTGAAGTAGAGAGTTGGTTTCTTGTACTCTTCACCTCACATAGCCAGGTATGCTCGGCTAATCTGGGATTGTTCTGAGCCAGGCGTCTAATCTTTGAAGATGTCCACCGCAACACCACTCGTGTTCCTTAGTTCCTTGTGCAGCTGGTTAAGCAGTCTTGGTCCTCTCACAACAAAACTATTTTCCTTCAGAGTTGCGGATGTTCCCTGTTCAGCCTTTAATTTGGAAACACGACGCAATCTTCCTTTCCTACTTTCCACTGTTGTTTTGGGGGGTTATAGGGTTCAGAGTAAGATTAGAGACTAGTTTCTCCATTATTTTCCAAGTGTAAATAATGGTGTATCTCTCTCGTCTTCTTTCCAGTGAAATAGGTTTAATTCATGTAACCTTTCCCAGTAGTTTAGTTCTTTGCACCCATTGATCTTGGCTGTGAAGCTTCTCTGAATCCCTTCTAGCTGTCTAATGTCTTCTTTTTTATATGGGCATCTTACGTCCGAGCAGTATTCCAACTTGGGTATGATCAGTGTTTTCCACAGAGTAATCATTATATTCCTATCTCTTCGTTTAAAGGTTCTCAGTATCTGTCCAGTTATTCTCTTTGCTCTGTTTACTGCTAACTTATTTTGTGTTTCAAATTTCGCATCATCAATCATTACAACTCCTAAATTTTTTTGCTTTAGAATTTCTCTGAATTTCCTGTCCATTTGGGATATAGTATTCCATGGATTTTAGGTCCTCCCTTTTTCCGCACCTTAACACTTGAAATTTCTCAGTGTTAAATTTCATATTGTTGTCTTCCCACCACTTGTAGATTTTGTTCACGTCTGTCTGTAGAGATCCTATATCCTCTGGGTTTCTTATTTTTCTATTACGCTTTGTGTCATCTGCAAAGGAGGTTACTGTGCTGTCTCTGGTAACGTCCTCATCTATGTCAGTTAGCATGATTACAAAGATTAGTGGAGCTAATACTGTTCCTTGTGGTACGGAGCTGAGGACCTCTGATTCTGATATATATATATGAATGAATGAATGAATAAAAAGTGAAAAATGAACAGTAATAATAAAATCTAAAAAGACAAAAATAGACTGAAAATAAAGCCTACAAGTAAAGAGTACGATCTTCGATGTGATCTTTTTGCATATCTCTCGGACTCTTGGTCATCCTCCTTTCGGGATTTCGGTGAAACCTTTCATATTGCGCTAGACAAAGCAAAAGCTTTTGAGAGAGTCTGGCGTCAGTCTTTAATTTCCAAACTGTCCTCCTTCAGTTTCTATCCTTCTATCTGTGCCTTCATCTTCAATTTCCTCTCTGGTCAGGCTGTAGCTGCAGTTGTAAATAGCCATTGTTCTTCTCCTAAAGTTATTAATAGTAGTGTTCCTCATGGCTCTGCCCTGTCGCCCACTCTTTTCCTTTTATTTATCAATGATCTGTTAAGTCTCACTTCCTGCCCTATCCACGCCTATGCCGATGATTCCACTCTTCATTTCTCCACCCACTTCCGCTTCACAAAGCGTTCCTCTCAACAGTCACTCCACGCTTCACGGCAATGGTGCACCTGAAATCTGATCTTTCTACTAACTCTGATTAAGCAGAGGAAACCTTATGGCTTTTAATGCTTTAAAAACTCAGTTCCTTCATCTGTCCACTCGTCACAATCTTTCATACGAATATTCCTGTACCTGTAACAAATATTCCTGTACCTGTAACAATATACAACTCAATCCTTCCTTTCCTCTTAACATTCTTGGTGTTTCCTTTTTGGAAAGATCACATATACTCTCTTTCCAATATAACTTCTAAGAGGTTAGGTGTGTTGTATTGGCTCCGCAGTTTCTTCACCCCATTTAGTTGCTGTTTCTGTACAGGGGTCTTGTCCACCCCTGTATGGAGTACTTTTTTCATATGTAGGGTGGCTCAACCCACACAATTCTACTTGACCGGGTGAAATCGAAAGCTTTTCGTCTCATCAGTTCCCCGCCTCTTACTGACTGTCTTCACTCACCCTCTCTTCGCTGTAATGTTGCCTCACTCTCTCTTTACTGTCGCTATTATAACGGACACTGATCTTCTGAACTCTCTAACTGCATGACTCTTCCTTTAAGGAGAGAACGTAGTTCCAGACTTTCTACACATTCTCATTCCCTTTCTGTCCAACTCTCTA
This sequence comes from Bathynomus jamesi, assembly GCA_023014485.1. Lineage (NCBI taxonomy): Eukaryota > Metazoa > Arthropoda > Malacostraca > Isopoda > Cirolanidae > Bathynomus > Bathynomus jamesi. The sequence continues at coordinate 704,032 of JAJOZX010000682.1, forward strand.
ATGCAATGGTTAATCGGTATTTTCGAAATTTCATCTATTTAACCGGTGAACTCTGGAACAATCTTCCTCAGTCCATCTTTCCCCCTGTGTATGACCTCCAATCTTTCAAATGCAGACTATCCAAGCATCTCGAAAACGTTGGACCTTGATTTTGGCCCCGTTCTTTCTCTATGTGGGAGCGGGGGCGTTTTTGAAAACTATAAATACTGATGCAAAGTGAAGCTACAGACAAACATTTTCGTACCATGAAGTCCATAACTTAGATGACGTGTATGACAGGCTGATGAATAGCGATAATTGGTTGGTTGTTGATTTTTTAAATTTCTGCATTAAACTACTGACCACGTCTTATTTCCCCGGAAGGATCGAGACAGTGTGCTTAGTACACACACATTTGCGAAGCCGGGTGTCTTGGAAGTAACTTAAGTAGCAGTTTAAAAGATCTGTTACAAGCAAATTAAATGTTCTACCAGCCCTCTTTTTTATAGTTAACCCAAAGTTGCTGCCCATAGATGTTGATGCAGAAGGTACGAAAGAGAATGTCTTTAGCTTCGCTTGTACAAAATCGGAAGTTCCTTATAATCATGCTTGCTTTAACACGGAAGCTTTGATATTGTTTTCTTTTGTCTGAGACATCACTGAAGGAGGTAGTGATAATTTGACCCAAATACAGTACATAAATTCTTGTACTTGCTCTATTAATTCACTTCCCATTTGGAAACTAATATTAACTGACTGATTAGAACTTTTGGAGTAGAATTGTATAGCCTTAGTTTTTGCAACATTAAAAATAATATAGTTCTGCAAATATAATTTGCAGATATTTAGAAGACAATCCAGACCTTTAACAGAGGGACTTATTAATACCATATCATCGGCATAGACTTAGTTGTTTATCCAAATGTTATTTATACAACATCCAACTTTTTCCTCATTAAATAAAGTAATTAGACTATCAAAGTACACATTAAATAGCAGAGGTAAAAGCAAGGAGCATTTGCCTAACTCCGCAGGAGGAACCAAACCACTCAGATTATACATTACCCATCTGACAGTAAAAGATTGGTGCGTGTACCAAAACTTCAATATATTTAATATATACAATGGATCCTTCGTATCTTCTAATTTTTTAAACAAAATATTTTGATTCATGCCATTTATCATATGCCTTGTTTATATCCAAGAAACAGCTGTAAATAGTTGAATTACTGTTAGTGTATTTAAATACAATTTCCTTCAATACATACTGTACATAAATCAGTTGAATGTGACCTTCAAAAACAAAACTACTTAGATGTCCATAAATAATCATTTAATCGGCGTAACAAAAGTTTCTCTAGTAGTTTCAAGAAGCAGGAGACACCAACAATAGCCGTGTAATTATTGCTGGATAGAATGTCCCCATAATTATTTTTGACAAAGAGCAAGATATATATACCCTCATAAACTCTGTAGGAATATAACTATGAGCAAGCATGGCTGAAGAAAACAACGAGATATGCAGACTCACCACGTCACTGACATACTTTAAATGGGCTTTCGATATACCATCTACACTTGAAGCAGCACCTGCCTTTAACTCTTTAATCAGGCTCTTAATTTCAGGAATTGAAGTCCCCGTATTTTCTCTGGTCTACCACAAGAGCGTTCTTTTGCAGCCTACATTAAGATTAGCCCTTCCCACATTATTAAGAATGTTTGAGTAGTGTGTTTTCCACAATTCTGCAATTTCTTCCTTCCTTGACATTTCATTAGCTAGAAGGCGCTGGCATTCTTGGCACCCGTTTCCTTTTAAACGAATATATATATATATATATATATATATATATATAATATATATATATATATATATATATATATCTAATATATATATATATATATATTATAGTTTGTATATTTTATAGTTGTATATACAGTTATACATATACAGTATATATAATTTAAAGGTTTTTATAGTTTGTATATACTCTTAGACATATATTTAATTTATTGGGTTTCATATTTTGTATTTTGTATTCATATTTCATATTTTGTATATTTTGTTCATATTTTTTATTTTATGTATACAGTATATATAAAAACTTTTGAATAATATCTATACACAAAAGAATAGTCAATAGTAAGAGCAAACAATTTTAATGGCTATTGTTATGGATTTCATTGAAATTGGTGTTGTTTCCTTTGACAGGAAAAAATACTCTGTTCCATTAAGAGTTTTCCACTTACTCTACACTAATATATATATATATATATATATTAATATAATATATATATATATATATATATATATATATATATATATATATATAATATATATATGTCTGTGTGTGTGTGTGTATGTGATAAACTCTTATGCACAAAAAACTGTTACTTTAATGAAAACCTACTATGAGTTTAAACCAACGAATAATGTACTTGCGGCTCTGTGGTTTTGTGGGTTTTGTGGGGTTTTAAGGGCCTGTGGCTTCTGAAGTTCACGGTTCGACCTCGGTTAATTAAAAAAACACGACAAGCAAAGGATGTACACGGAAAATTAATATCAAAATGAGCATGATAAAAGTCGATGATAAAAAGCTAATTGGTAACTGTTGTTGATTTATAGTTGCAAAGTGCCTATTTTTCATAATTTATGATACGATTTTACTCGTTCTCAACTTGACCGAATCATTTTTTTTCTTAATACTGATTATGTTTAAATTTTAAATGGTGTGTTCATGTGGTGTTACTTGGAAAAACGTTAGTCACTTCAAGCTTACTTCCGTCCATGCATCTAGGAAACGAAGATATTGTCATTGTCTATATATTATATATATAGTGTGTGTGTGTGTGTGCGCGTACGTGCATATGCGTGTATTTGAACACGCGTACACGTAAGGAATTTCAGCAATTTGAAGTAATATATATATATATATATATTAGGGTGAACCAATGTAGGTGGACAGTAAATGATAACGTTTATTTGAGAATACATATTTAATTTTTTTGTATACTATAATACAAAATAAAATTTAAATAAATTTAGTTATAATTTAATATAATAAAACACAAACACCATAGTTATAATGAACACCATAGTTATAATATAATATAACATAAACCGTATTCAACCTACTGTCCACCTACTTTTGGTTCACCGTGTATATATACTCGTAAAATCAAACGACTTTTTCTCCCTCGACAGACAAAATAGAGTTGAAAAATCGGATGGAATCCGCGTATTTGTAAACACGTTAATACTTGTTAGAATTTGTCGTGTCACTGTTTACATTTTCTCCTTCTAAGTTTTGATTCTGTTGTCATCTAAATTCTCAAGACTTTTGACGCTCATTCTATCACGAAGTTTTTTTTACGAAGAAGAGAAATTTGAACAAGATTTTGTCAAATATTTATATATGTAAGTCCAATACATTTATTCTCTCTCTCTCTCTCTCTCTCTCTCTCTCTATATATATATATATATATATATATATATATGATCAGCGAAGTTAAGCGACATTGGAATGGGTAGTAGTTGGATGGGAGACCGTCCTCCGCGCCAGATTATGTAGCGACCCGTGGTTCGGATCCCACGTAAAGCTGTAGGTCCCCTCCGTCATATGACCTTAGATGTTGTAAAGAAGGTTAAACAACCCCACTAAAAAAAAAAAAATACACACACACACACACACACACATTCAAAGAGTTGGCAGACACGTACACATGACCGACATCCAATTAAAAAAAAAAATGCTCACACACTTGCCTGGCTTGTGAACATGTCTAAGAATAGAGTGGCTAAATATTTTGCAGAAATATGAAATTTCCTAGTTAACAGAAAGCCTATTTTCCTCTCTTTCCCCTCCTTTTTTCCTCCCTTCTTTTTCTTGGGTGGCTGGATGCATGTGACGGGTGAGGGCATGGTGTGGAAAATCTAATTTCCGTTTTCAATTCCTGTTTCAACCCCTTTCCTGTAGAAGCATTTCTTCACTTTGCCGGCAGTGGCTCACGTGAATGAGAGGGAGAGGAGCCTTACTTCTATTTTTTTCTGCATGATGGCTCGCCGCGTACATAGAGTGTTTGACCTTTTCTTCTTTCTTAATTCTTTTGGGCTAGCCTGGAGTGGACCATGGGGTCTTTGTTCGCCCGATACTTCAGTAAATAGAGCTGAGATATTTTGTATAAAATCAAAACCATATGTTCGAGTTTTTTATGACGATATAAAGTAGTTGTCGGAATAATGGTGAGTTTATCTACACCACTCCTTTTTAGGTGACTCAGTATATGTTGCTTCGCTATCCCTACAGCCGAAGTGTACACGACTCACTTACAGGTTCTTCTCTCTAACTTGAGGTCGATTTCAATCTGACTGCGTTTTTACGAACATTTGCATGCCCCTCGATTTCTTTGGGTCCTCCCTTCTCGATGCGTTGAGAGAAAGAATCGTTTGGCTTTTCGTGAAAAGGATAAAAAGGAGACGTTTATCCTAAACACAGTTTATTTTATCGGATAATGCTTTTCACGCAGAATGGATTGACAAGGCAGTGTTATAATGATATTGAGTTTTGTTCACTACACTCGTTTTAGAGAGTTTTTACGGACAAGTTCTCCCTAAGAGTACGCAGTGACCGACTGCCGCATACCTGGCACTCACTTCCACCATGCCCGGGAGAACTCCCATGGTGCCCACGTTTACAAGTTTATTAAAGTTGCAAAATTTTAGTCTAATAATGATGTTAGCAAATAAATTATAATTTTGGATTTATAATTAACTCTCATGTGACTGAACTTAACTGAAAGGAACATTCAGAATTTAGGCGTCGTCTCTTTTTAAGATTATATTGATTTTTCAACACTGAAGAGGGGTGTTAGGCTGTGAAGGGATTGCCAGATATTTACTGCATTAAGTCAATTTATAAAGTCTTAAAAATTAAAAGATTAATGTCTTAATTTATACACACACACACACACACACACACACACACACACACACACACACACAATAATATCTTTAAATTTAGAAAAAAATATTATTTCCTGCTCAAAACCATTTTCACATAAGTTGTAGTATTTTGTATAAAACCGAAACCATATGTTCCGAGGTTTTTATGACGATACAAAGTAATTGATATACGATCATCATAAATATGTTATTAATGTTAGTTTATACAACGTTATCTAATGTATGAGCTCTATGTGTGCATAGCATAATTGTAAAGCTAGTTTATCTATTCTCCTCTCTCCTGTAAGATATCCTTGGCTACTTTTCCACGGCGAAAGTATTTTCTTCGACCTTTTTCCGTACCTCCTGGCAGGGATGTAACGAGAGAGAGAGAGAGGAGAGAGAGGAGAGAGAGAGGAGAGAGAGAGAGAGAGAGAGAGAGAGCCTTATGCTTTTCTATCCAGTTTTCTATTACTGCTATAACAATTAAAAAATGCACTAGTTTAATAACAGAAACTTCCCCAAGTGGACCGAACGCTGTTTCAGACTTCCTCTTGACCTTGTAACTCCTTGTAACTCCGCAGCATCCCGCTTCATTTGGAGATTTGATGAAGGAGAGAGAGAGAGAGAGAGAGAGAGAGAGAGAGAGTTGCTTTCTACTCTCTTCCTGCCCTTACGTTTTACATATGGATGGTCAGGGACTTGGCACACACACACACACACACACACACACATATATGATTTCAAAACCATTTTACTGTTTATCAGAACACTCCTGATATATATTGTAATGATACCCCAATTTAGGGTATCGAGGTTTGATTTCAGAATCGTATTAAAAAGTTCCTATTATGGCAACTAGAGAACGAAGTAATTTAAGTATTCTTTGCACACTTGATTTGATAATGTACAGCCATCTGTGTGTGTGTGTGTGTGTGTGTTTTTTGCAGCTGTGTAACTGTGTATACTTATTACTGTATGATCAGTTATGTGTACACAAGTCAAGAGTATGTTGACCATTGTTGAAAAATCGTTATTTTAGTAAATTCTCTTTTGTTTTGGTAAATAAAGTTGTGTTTGTAAATAAAGCTTTAGAAGTGGCGTTTTTTACTTCTATTGTTGTAATTTAATTAAAAGCCTCTCTCTCTCTCTCTCTCTCTCTCTCTCTCTCTCTGAGTAACGATCGATCCAGGAACTTCACAAAAATCAGGAAAGTTAAACTTCATAAATAAAAACAGAGTAAGCAAACAACCACACAAAGAAACAATGAAAAATCGAAGTGCGAACGAACATAAAAAAAACAATAATTAGGAAATGAATCGATAAATCAACGAACGAATTTTGAAAATGAAAATCAGATTCCAAAAAGTAAAATTTAGAAATAAAAATTAAAAATATTAAATAAAAAAAATTAAAATATATGAAAATTATTTACCATTTTAAACTCCTCTTATTCTAGTTAACGTCAGACGATTTTATCCTGTCTCAAGAGTCCCCTCTGTGGCCGTTAAAAAAAAGGTTAAATTCGTTTAAATTTCTTTCGACGCAATTTTTTTTTAATTTGATTTTTGATTTTCAGCAGTTAACCTTTGATTTATCGAATCAATCCGTTTTCTTTTTTCCAATTATTACCGGAGTTGTTCAGACCTCTATTTGAACTTGTTTCGGCGTTTGATGCGTGTTTGTTTGTTTGTTTGACAGTTAGTTAGTTAGTTAGTTAGTTAGTTAGTCTCTCTGCCTGCTTTGATTTATCAATCCTGAAGATGAAATCAGATCCAGATCGAAACGTTTGGGATAAGAAATAAAGAACAAGGTTCATCATGGTACTGGAATTCCTCTTTTAATTGATATTTGTACGTATGTCTCTCTCTCTCTCTCTCTCTCTCTATATATATATATATATATATATATATACACTGTACATATATTACTGAAGACCAATTTGTGTTTTCGTGGCTCTTTGTTAGTGATTTTATTTGACTTTTTTTCGAGAGAGATTCCCTTTTGGCTTCAGAGATAAAAACTAAAATCTTTTTTAATTTTTATCTCGCTTCCCATTATTTATTTATTTTATTTATTTAGTTCTTTGGTGTTTTAATCTATTTTCGAATTTATACGTAGGAATTTTTTAATTCAGTATGAAATTGCTCAATGTTAGATATTTGTATTTTTATTTTTACTGCATATGAAAGCATATACAGTATATATATATATATATATATATATATATATATATATATATATATATATATATATTATATATATATACAGGGTGGGCCGTAAGTTTCCATACATAGGAAAAATAAACATTTTTTTATGGACAACCATTTTTATTTATATAATATGCTCTACATGGTTGCCATTGTTTTGAAAACACATTTCAATACGTGTTCCCCACTGTTGATGAACACGCATTAGCACAGTTGACGTTATGCTTGTAATGGCGTTGGTGATACGTTCCTTTAGATGATTTATGTCTCGTATCTTTTCCTGATACACCATGGCCTTCAAGTGCCCCCAAAGATAGAAATCAAGGGGGGTGAGATCTGGGGATCTGGGAGGCCACTCCACAGGACCACGCCGACCAATCCAAGCATCCGGAAACTGCTGATCCAAATACCGACGCACGTGAAGACCATAATTTAAATTTTCCTATGTATGGAAACTTACGGCCCACCCTGTATATATATATATATATATATATTGCCTGTTTTTATGAATTTTGTAGAAAATTCTAAGTCATCTTCACGTTCATCCATTATCTAAACACTGATTTCCAACTTAAATTGGCGTGAGCACGGGGCTTATGTCGCCAACACCAGGGAGCTGTCATATAAATGGGTATATACTATGTATGTGTACAGTGCACCATGGTATATTACGCAAAGAAAAGACACTTATTATGCCTGCATGGGTACAGACGAGGAAGGATGAATGTGAGGATTTCAGTATATAAGAGTGTAGCAAAATTCTTTACCCGGTTTGGGGATTTTTTTTTTTGTTTTTTTTTAAAGTTTTGACAGATAACATCAATTTAGCAATTTTTGATAAGGTAAACTCGGATGATGGCTTGGAAACTCATCCGATTTAAGTTCGTACAAAAATCTGGGTGGAACTGTTAAACAACGAGCTGAAGTAGCTCTCTGCATTATTCGAAGAGGCGAACACCGAAATTCAAGAGAAACGTTGGCCAGAATACTCAAAGAGGCTTTACAAACCAACGAGATTAAAAAAAAAAAAAAAAAAAAGTTTTTTGGTCGACTTGAAATCGTGTTAAATTGGCGTTGGAAGCGCAAAGAAAGAAAAATGATCGTTAATAAGGTTCGTCACGTTTTTCAAATGGATCAAAATATTTTTCTCTTAATCCCGAAAGACGGGTAAAGAATTTGGTTACGTTCTTTAAACCTTTGACATGATCAGATTGTCATCCTGACCTATAAGCACATCCGGTACACACACACTACTTAACACTCTGAGACTATGGATTTACTCCTGTGTGTAATTATAATTTTTACACAGTAGATGACGTTAGTGTAGCTTTTGTACTTCAAAATTTTCAGTATTTAGTATTAGAACAGAGTAGTAATTATGTGTCAAATAAAACTTGTTTACAACAACCATGTAACGTGAGTAATTAATTACTAACCAATCTATATTATAGTTTATCCAACCATGCATGTTATGACTGCACTTATAATTACCATAAAAATATATGTATGGTTAAGATAATTATCGTATATGGTCGAACCACCATTTCAGTTGTTGGCAAATGGTTATAGCCATGTTATATGGTTGGCCTAACTATACATGTAATTTACACTGTGTAAAATGTAAAAAAGAAAGAGCTCTCTTCTTTTACATCTGGTGAACTCCACGAACATTTACTCTAACGACTCTGCGAGCGGACGCAGCTCTATATCGTCTATTGCCCTTCTGAACTCTTGTCAGTGGAACTAATAACTCATAAATAATAATAGCGTTGCCAATGGCAACGTATTCTAATCCTCTGAATTCTAATTTGAGAGTCATAACGGTGATTCTAAGCTTAATTAGGCCACGGATCGTCGATTCGTCGTCATGGTAATTAAGTTTTATTAGGAAAGATTTTTCTTTCGCTGTCTGATGGACATGCTCATGAATTTTATTGGATAATCCATTCAGGCTACTTAAGTGAATTGCAATCCAGCACATACACAAACACATCTGTCTATCTGTCTGTCTATCTATTTATCTATATTTATCCATCTATCTCTCTATCTATCTATCTCTCTATCTACCTATATATACAGGGTGTTTGAAAACTTTCTGTACAAATTGTAATGGGGGATAGGCAACACCAAGACAAACCCTTTTCGTCTATAAGTGTATGTCCGCTGACGTCACCATTCGGCGCGAGAGGGCGCCGCTGCAATTGGCTAAAAGGTGAAGTGGGCTAGACTCGCGCTTGCCGCGGGCATTCTTAAATCGGACGTACTACGCGTAACATGTTTATTTAAAGAAGGCATGTTTATTTAAAGAAGGTGCTGAAAGTTGCGACCGGTAGCATCAATGCATGCCCGACAGCGTCGAAGCATTGACCGACGTACACGTCGAAAGATTCCCGGCATTCAGTTCCAGCGGCGATAGCGATTCTTGCTACGAGGTCTTCTTCTGAGTAAATGGGAGTCTCGTACACGAGGTTCTTCATGTGTCCCCACAGGAAGAAATCGAGGCATGTTAAATCGGGCGATCTCGGTGGCCAGGCTACGGGCCCACTCCGGCCTATCCATCGGTCCCCAAAAGTGGCGTTCAGATAATCCCGCACATCGTTGCTGGAGTGTGCTGGGGCCCCGTCGTGTTGAAACCACATTCGTCTACGAATAGCCACGGGAACATCTTCCAGCAGTTCCGGCAACGTTTCTTCAAGAAATATCCGATAAACCCGCCCGTCGAGTCGGGCAGGCAGCAGGTACGGCCCAATCAACTTGCCATGGACGATACCCGCCCAAACATTGACGGCGAACCGTTCTTGATGAGTATGCACCCGTGTAGCATGTGGATTTGCGTGCGCCCACACGTGAGAATTGTGCATGTTAAACACACCCTCACGTGTGAAACAGGCCTCATCTGAGAACAGCACATAAGCCGGAAAATTAGGCTGCACCGCTGTCTGCTGCAGAAACCAGCGTGCGAATTCCACACGAAGAGGGTAATCCCGAGGTTGTAATGCCTGGACTCTCTGACGATGAAACGGATGTACCTGCTGCTCGTGCAACACTCTCCAGACCAGGTCGTGGTTCACACCGAGGATACGTGCAACACCTCGCGTGCTTGCGCTTGGATTATCCTCAAATCGCCGTAGGATTTCTTCTTCCATGTCAGGAGTGCGCACGTTTCTTTCCCGACCAGTGTCATGCATGTTTGCATGGAATGTTCCAGTTTCTCGCAGTCGCCGATGCAAATGCGCAAACGTTTGGTGGTTTGGCACACGTCTGTTTGGGAAGCGCTGTCGGTACAACCTCACAGCAGCTCTTCCGTTTCCATTGGCAGCCCCATACACCATATGCATGTCAGCCATCTTAGCAGTCGTGAAGCGCTCCATGTTACGCGTACTACGTCCGATTTAAGAATGCCCACGGCAAGCGCGAGTCTAGCCCACTTCACCTTTTAGCCAATTGCAGCGGCGCCCTCTCGCGCCGAATGGTGACGTCAGCGGACATACACTTATAGACGAAAAGGGTTTGTCTTGGTGTTGCCTATCCCCCATTACAATTTGTACAGAAAGTTTTCAAACACCCTGTATATATATATATATTATATGTGTGTGTGTGTGTGTATATATATATATATATATATATATATATATATATATATATATATATATATATATGTCATGGATGTGGAGAGGTTAAGAAAACAACTCTCCCCTTCACCAAGTCACTTCTAGAGGTAAGGCCACGAACTTGACCTCCGTGTGATAAGGAATCGATGCGCGAAACTTTTACCAGGTTACCAGGTACATATATATGTGTGGTGGTGTTTATAAACATTTCCTTTTTTAGGTCTACAGTTTAATACGTTTCTCAAATGCGAATCGAATGTCATTTAGAAATTCACCCTTATGAAGGTTTCTCCTGCCGGTACAGTTCTTAATGAGTCCCAGACGTCCGGAGTTCGTCACATTATATCATAAACGCAACAAATTTTCGTGATCAACAGAAATTTGTTCTGAAGAAGGTTTTCTAGGTTCCTGTGTCAAGTGCCCAGAAGAGACGTCTTGCGCATCAAACTGCCTTTATCAGCAAGGCTTGACGCAGTGGTAGACCTCTCGTAAACACTACCACGCTATTGTGAACAGACCTCAAGAAAATAAATCAGAGAAAAGCCAACTAGGAAAACAGTTGAATTTTTACTTCAGTAGTTTCTCGGCCTACATCTACCTCAGCCAAAATGCTGTTATAGCAATTCAACGCGTGTGTAAACATTCCATTTTCTTTGTGTTTGCGCATAGAACTGCGCATAGAACTGTGCCAATTGTCGAGCTCCATTTTAAATAAACAATACGTTATTATTTCACAATTTAATGCAATTTATTATCTGTTGGTGGATTTGACCTTGTATTTTTACTGATAATTAATTAATTCATAACATGTCAAGACATTTGTAATTGTGATTAATAAACAGGACATTTTGTAGTGTATGTACCATACTGAATTTGTCATTGCAATATTAAAGGAAATATTAATTAAAGGAAAAGGCTATGCAGTCTATTCTTTTTCCTTGATGATTGATAAATGAATGGTGACCCCAAATGACTAACTATTAAATGACCTCATCAACCTATTTCATTATAAATTATTGTAGCCTATCTGCACATTGGCAGCCTATACATATAGGGTATATAACTTCGTCTTAATTAGATTGCCATCATATATATATATATATAATATATATATATATATATATATATATATATATATATAAACTTCCTGTACACAATTTTCTCAAATCTAAAGATGAGTATAACTTATTTTTTTAATTACATTTAATTACCTCTTTCTCATATAACTAACACAAATTTCCTCTGAGTGTTTCTGAACACCAAGTGTTTTGAAACACACACACACACACACACACACACACACACACGGTAAGTTGCATCTTAAGACCTCTATTTTAAGTGTTATACTCGTAACATTAGGGAAGACGGTACCCATTTCTTCGTATATCACACCCATAAACACGTCTGTATAAGACGCTATACGTAGTTATCTTTCCCTATTTAAAGAGGAAGAAAATCTCTTAAATATCTCTTGTTTTCCCATTTGAATCTTTTCAGGGCGAAGAAGCGATTCCAGATGACGGTTGGGAAAGGTTTAGAGCAGTTAAGAACTCTCTTAAGATCAAGGAATTGTCTTCCGAGGATCACGGAAAATACGTTTGTAAAGCTGTCAATGGATTCGGCAGTGTTCAGTTCACTTTTTACTTGACAGTCCTTGGTAAGAGAATTTAAAAACTAAAAATTTTAAATTTTCATTTTTTAAAAACTAAAAATTTTGGAGTGCTACTTTTTTTAAATAAAAATTTTTGGATTTTTATTTTTTAAAGACTAAAAATTTTGGATTTTTTTTACAGACGTAACATTTAAGACTAAATTTTTTATTTTTGTTTAAATTTTAAAATTCATTTAATTTTTTAATCGAAATTCTGTTTCAAGTATTTTCAGGACAGACTTATTTTATTTTATTTTATTTTATTATTTATTTTGGTAATATATAAATTATTTTTTTAGGAAAGTTTTGATTTTATATATAATTTTTATAGTAATTTTCTTTCTTATAATTAATTATTCGATAATTCGGTTGTTGTAATTTAGGATATTTTATATATATATATATATATATATATATATATATATATATATATAAAAGTTCAAATAATGTAATAAATATGATATAAATATAATAAAATAATGTAATATTATACTGTATATATTTTTTTTCAAAATATAAAGTTTCTTATACCCATTATTTATTAAGTTTCTTACGTCAGTGGTGTACAAACATTTTTATCAGTAGACCACAAAAAGAGTTTACTCCGGAGTGGACCCCGGGGGTACCAGAAATCTGGTACAGTGTAAAAATCGTGTGTAAGATTTTGCTATGTTTTTACAATTTTACAATGCTTTTTACAGTTTTTTACGGTGTAATTGGTATGTGTTGAGTGTTTTGTAACATCTACACCTGCTAACCACTCAACACATATCCTAATTATTATCGTATCTTATCGTATCACGATGATTCAAATCTCGCAAATGAGCCCCTTTTCGGGGCGAGTAGCTACACTTCAGCAGTGTATCAGGCGTAACGATTCGATTATTCAACGTGTTACAAAGCTATGTACATAAATCATCCGCAAAAAAATAAAAGAATTTTAATGTCTTTGCTGATTCTGGCTTTTAACTGTCTAATTGTTGATTCCTTCCGCGGCGTTCACTATCTGTAATGTCCCTTTTCGTTGTTATGGTAACGGCTGTCTCTGTAGTTCTCTCAATCCAATAAGACGATCGCATTTCGTTGGAACAGTTAAACAAGTACAAAACAAGTTAAGAGAAAGTTCATCACATCTAAATTCGTGTTTAATAACTCAAGAACATTATTACAATGTTTGTTTCAACTACAGGGTGCCCTAAAAACCTGTACCCAATGGAAAATGCATTGAAACTCGTAAATCGATGGACAATACATTTATTTATGGGACCATAAATAACTGTTTAAAAGTTTCTCTTTCAGTTCAAAGCACGTTAATGTAATGAATTAATTACTGTATTGGGCAAAGACTTTTTAAACCTCTGGATATGAAAATATACAATATTCATTCATAGCATATACTGTACATGTTAGAGTAGTTGTACTATTATTTAAAAAGTGTCGCGGATTGTATAGAGGTTATAGCCTATATGAATATTTGCGCTTTGCATCCAGCCAGCGAGTTGGACCACAGATTAACTAATTTATCTAGATAGGGCACTTCCGTAAAAACTAATTTGCTTAGCAACCACCAACCAGCTATTGTTAGAGATTTTCTGAAGAATAGGTAACGTAATTTCCAATAAATCTTAAGTTACATATATATATATATATATATATATATATATATGACCTATAAGAATTATAAAACTGCTATATTACAAATTTTATATGTTCATGAATTAAAGATTGATCATTTCTTAGAAACGTCCCTAGCAACATCTGGTTGTTAGGTGAGACCTAACCCTATATTTAGTATTTTATCTAGTTATGTTGTTCTGTTATCTGTTACCGAATTCAGGCCTCATCACTATGTTAAACCTTTCATAAATATTCAGATAATAAAATGTCGCTGAAAAGGAAGGAAAACTATTTTAAAATAAATAAATATACAAATTTCTCTGTTGGAAAATTATTCTGGGCGAGTCTGATAATGAATTAAAAAGAACAGTGACAAGATTTATTTACGTACGTGAAGTGAGATTATTGGAGGTGAATGTGGATAAAAAGCAAGGTTTTTGTCATTGAGATAGAATGTGAATCAGCGTGTAATATTGTGGTGAATGAAAAACAAATTAGTGGATATAAAAAAATTAAAATTTTGAGATGTTTGATTGGTATTAAGAGATACACGAGTCCATTGGGAATTAAAAAGAACGTGAAGCGAGGCAAGTAAGTCTTGGGTTGAATAATAACCCAAGTATAAGAAGGTGTTTAGGTGCAGAGACAGTAAGATGTTTACATGAAAGTGTACTGGTGTCATCTGACATATAAATGCAATCCCGTAGCAAATGCGAGGCCCAATTCGAAATTTTTAAAGTGGGGCCCTAAGATTAAAGTTACCTACCCTTCGTGGGTGCATGCTTACTGAAAGAAAAGAACAATGATTCAACAACAAATATTTATTTTCGATGTGATCACAAGGAAACCTTTCTGGCTTTCATAGTGGCAAATTCGGCAATGAGGTCTGTATAGTTATAGTTTCTCGCAATGTCGTTTCCAATGGAGAGGATCGCCAGATTACCGAGTCGATCCTGCAGCATCGTCGACCGTAAATACATTTTTATTAATTTCAACTTTGAGAAACTTCTTTCCCCAGATGCAACAGTAACTGGAATAGTCAGTAGTATTCGCAATGCAGTCGTGAAATTCAGGAAATCCACAGAACGATTGTTCAAAATGATGAAGCCGAATATCTTTAGTGGATCACTTTGTATATCTTCTGGAAGAATTGGTTTCAAGGCTTCCATTTCCTCAGCAAGCATGAATCCATCAATGTCGCTGTCTTCTCCATCAGTCAGTTCAAGTTAGAGATCTTTGCTGTGCTTACGTAGGTCTGTCTTGGACATCTTTGTGAACATGTACATGAAGCTAAACTTTGAGTGATGTTCTCTCACTTGTTCGAATCGTCGTTCCAGGAAGGATATGGCAGTGTCTAAAATTGCGTAAAACACAGAAATTTTAAATTTTTCTTCAGCATCTTCAATTGGCTGGTCTTGACCTTCATAGGAAAACATCTTCCTTCGTCTGACCTGTGTTGTCTTGAATTCTGGCTCGATTTCAAGCTGCTCTGCAATCTCTTTGGCATCTGTTACAGCACTTTGAAATCCACTCTCCCGATATTCCTTCATCCACTTACATGTTCTTTCAAAACTCTCGATGGCACTTGCCAGATGCTTTGAATCACTCTGAAGATCTTTACTCACGTAGTTGACTTGAAAGAGGAGGTCATACCAGAATATTACAGCAACAATGAATTTAAAATTCTTCAACTCTTTGCAAAGTGATTCTGCTTCGCTTCTTCCTTGAGGATCTTTTGCTTTTTTTAGCAATTTCGACAAGTGCATCATAGATCTTGACAGCTTGATATCGTACAGCTTTGACACTTTGCACAGGGCATTCACATCTTGTCTCGCTCAAGAGTTTCACTGAGAACTCTTTCACATACTTGCAGAAGACTGACCATCGATGGGTTGAGGCTGAAAAAGACATACAGGCGTTGAATAACCCCGAAAAATGAGATGGCTTGAACATATGTTTTTGCCATGTCCCCAGGTAGCAAATTGTAGTTGTGGCATGCGTATGGAGTGAAAAATGCTCTTGAATTCATTTTCAGAAGTCGCGCTTGAACGCCTGATGAGTGTCCCTTCATGTTCGCACCATTATCGTATCTTTGTCCACGAATATCACTCATTTTCAGTCCACGTTCGTGAAGTTCTCTCATCAATACTTCTAGTAGGTTTCTCCTGTGGTCTCCTTCACCTCAATGAACTTGATGAAGTGTTCAAAAATTCCACTTTCAATACCTGATGATCCATCAGAGACATATCGCAAAGTAAGGGACATCTGCTCCTTGTGACTAATGTCGGGTGTGCAATCAAAGATCACAGAGAAATACGTTGCCATTTTAATTCTGTGTACAATGGTTGCTCGAACTTTGTTGCCCATGAGCGAGATGAGGTCATTCTGGACTCATCTCGCTCATGGGCATTATTGACTATTCTTCTAAGATGGTCTTGCATGACGGGATCAAATCTTGAGATAAGCTCAACCAGTCCAAGGAAGTTGCCATTATTCCGTCTGAAGATTGTATCTACTGATCCTCGAATGCCATGTTGTGTTCAGCGAGGTACTGCACAATGGCGAGGAGGCGCTCAAACACATTTTTCCACTAAGCTTCTCCGTATTGATTCGTTCCTGACTGAGTTGATCCACAGTGCAACTTTTGATCAAACGTTGTTTGAGTTCCATCCATTGGAGAGTCGCCTTCAGATGGCCCTGTGATCCTTCGTGCTCAGACAGTCTGGAACTAGTATTCACCCAGTCACAGAATCCTCCACACCCCAAGGGTTGTTGGAGTTTCCAAATAACTTGCAACAGAAACAAAATATCCGATTCTTAGAGATTGAATAAATCAGCCATTTCCGTATACCAACTTCTCCATTTTCCATCCGTCTCTTGTAATGACTTTTTGAAAACTTGCGGCCATTGTCATCTCTGGGAAAGTTATAGTCTTTCTCACATTGTGGTTATAGTCTTTCTCACATTGTGGTGGGCCTATACTCACTAGTAAATCTCTGACTTTTGTGCTGACAGTTTCCGGCCATTGACCTGGATCTTTGAGTGCATCCAGAGGCTAATTTTGCAGAATTGGTGTCTGATCCATGGGTTCTTTTCCCTCTGGATATCACTTTCATCTATCAAAGCTGGTGATGACGCATGTGACGGCGCAGGTACATCTAGTTCACTTCATCTATCAAAGCTGATGATGATGCATGTGACGGCACAGGCACATCTTGTTCAGTTTCAGCCTGTGGATCGCGTTTCTCTAGAAATTTATCAAATGACCCAGTGACCCATACATACGCTCAAGTTCTGATTTCCGCTTCGCTTCACGCTGTCTCTTCTGGTGACCGCTGAGATATTTCCGAGCAGTATCTCGCAATCTCTTTGGAGGCATCACTGTCAGTCGATATCTGAAATATAACAAAATATATAATTAATACGGAATACTATTGTATATGAATACTACTGCATATGAGGAGTTATTATGACAAGCCGTATTTAATTTACCACTCAAGACCAAAATATTTTTTTATACTGTACTCATATATTTGCGGGGCCCCTAATAGCGCGGGGCCCAAAGCAGCCGTTTGCTTGCTTTGCCCAAAGGCCGGCAGTGCCTTTTGGTGCAACAACATAGTCACTGCGGAGGGGGTTTAGAGTAATTAAGTTTAGAGTAGGTTGTGATGTTTCAAAAGAAAACAAAAGAAAAAATGCAAGTGTTTATTTACTAAATAATGTTATGTATTATTATCACATCATAAGTTATAACTATGATTACAAAAGTGGACCTTTCCTGTTAAGGGGGCGGGGGGTCGTTCCCCCCCCTTTGGCTACGGGCCTGGGATGCGAAACTTTTGCTTGGCATGATAGTTCGCTCTTAAAAGCGAGAGCAGTTGAAATGAATAATTTAAGAAGCATGAAGGTGCTCGCCCTTGACCTTCCTCCTTCCTACATATATACAGGGTGGCGCAAAAGTCACGCATCATAGGAATTTTTCAGTGTTGATTATAATACATTATTTTTTTCTTTTTGGTAGGGGATGGCTGCGAAATTAACAATAGACGAGAGGGTGAGCTTGGTTTTAATGTATGGAATACCACGTACTACAAATCGATGAATCGGTATATATAACCTTTGGTTTGCTTCCGCTCGAACTGTTCATTCTGACGAAGGTCAAGTTTGTCGCTGCACCTTAGACCTACAGTTTAACGTGGAATTCGAACTACGCCCCACCAGCAGCTCAGCGCCTTAACCACTAGGCTACCCAAGGTACCCGTTTATCTACCAACCACTTTCTTTATTGTATGGAAGGATGAACAGCTGGGTTTTGCTGGACGCCGGCTGCCCTCACCGGGTCTCGATCCCGGGGCCGATGGATTCGTAGTCAGCGACGCTAACCACTACACAACCGAGGCATATATATATATATATATATATATATACACAAACTCAGAATGGTCCCCTGTGTTTAACATATATATATATATATATGCAGGAAGGAGAGGGGGGGGGCCAAGGGCAAGCGCAGGAAAAAATACCCCTGCCCCCCCATATGTAAGAAGGGGAGAAACGAAATCAAGGCCTCCGAGGTTCATAATTCCATTTTTTTAATATAAATTTTGAAAAGATTGTGTAATGTGTAAAATGCATGTGTGCGTAGTGAGGAAGAGGGGAGAAGTGTGTGTTTGAGAGCATATGCTGGAATGCTCACAGGATAGATGAGACACGGGAAAAGCTCAGATAAAAGGGACAGTGACATAAGAAACGGGAGTTTCAGTACCGAGACACCAATCGACCAGGTAAATACTCCGGAGGCAGGCAACATGGATTACTGAAACTCCCGTTCCTTATGTCATTGTTCCCTCTCTCTCTCTCTCTCTCTCTCTCTCTATATATATATATATATATATATATATATATACACACGAGGGTAGGCTGAAAAGTAATGCCTCCACTCAAATAAATTTTAAACGGGTTGAAGGATTTTATCGAAACAAAAGCAGATCTGTACCTTAGAGTTTATTCTTCAAAACGACACATTTACTTTCCTTTAAAGTCACCCTCTACCTCGATACATTTACGCCAACAATAAATGAGTTTTTGAAATCCATCCCGGTAAAACTCGGAGCTTCGACTACGAAACCAAAGTTTCACAGCGTCCTTAACTTCTTCGTCAGACTCGTAGCGATTTCCAGGGAGATGTTCTTTAATTAAGTTTAGGAAAGAGGTGAAAATAGCATGGTGCTAAATCGGGGCTATATGGTGGATGCGGCAAGACGGTGAATTGCGGATCCTCAATTGCTTCTCGCGTTTGAATACTGGTGTGATGCCGTGCGTTGTCATGGTGAACAATGACTGCGATTTTGTGAGTGCGAACCCTCCTGATCCGTTTTTTCAACTTCTTCAGAGTTTCAATATAACGTGCGGAGTTGATTGCTGTCCCTCTTTCAGTAAAGTCTTCGAGACCAACACCATTGATATCACCAAAAACAGTCATCATCACTTTTCCAGCCGATTTTTGAACTTTGAATGTTTTTGGTTGTGGTGAATTTTTGTGCCGATATTCCATGGATTGCCGTTTATTTTCAGGGTCAAAATGATGGATCCACGTCTCGTCTCCTGTCACAATGCTGTGCAGAAATTCATCTTCATTTTCGAAGCGTTGCAGATTTTTTTGGCAAATGTGTAGTCTCTCGGTTTTCATCTCGGCAGCGAACATGCGAGGCACCCATCTGGCGCAGACCTTTCGGTAACCGAGAATACTGATAATGTGTCCCACTCGCTCTTTGGAGACATCGAGCATTGCAGCAATTTTATTTTGTTTAATTCGACGATTTCCACGAATCAGTTCGTCAACGTAGTTCCGATGAGACGCGTCAGTTGCCGTTACAGGCCTTCCACTTTGCGATTTGTCTCGCAATTCTTCTTGTCCTGCTTCTCCTTCTTTACACTGCCTCGCCCAACGTCGAACGGTACTCACATCAACACATTGTTTGTCGTACACAGCTTGCATTCGCCGATGAATGTCTATGCTCTATGGGAACAACATTTCCGCGGTCAAAAACTCAATTATGGCACGTTGCTTGAAGAGAACGTCTTTACTCCTTTCTATTGTAATCGATACAGAACCAACGTGTGAAATAAGTGTAGGCTATATTAGGTTATAACACAAAACCGGTTTTATCTGGTTACCTCTACACAATCTGGAATGGGGTGGAGATATCAAGTTATAACACAAAACCGGTTTTACCTGGCTACCTCTACACAATCGAAAATTATTCAAGTGGAGGCATTACTTTTCAGCCCCCCTCGTGTATATATATATATATATATATATATATATATATAGTCTAAATTGCTCAAACGGAATCTCTCCTAAAATTTTAAATTTCATTAAATCTACGGGAATCACTTCCCAAATTTAATTTAGGGAGCAAGATGGAAACACTAATTTTGAGTTTGTATATATATATATATATATATTATATATATATATATATATATAATATATATATATATAAAATGGCTGGAAAGGAATTGGGAATAAATAGGAAACTGGGAGCCAGTGGGATTCGAGCCCAGATTGTGTAGTTCCAGAGTGAATCTTCTTACGGATCACGCCATCCTATATATATATATAGGATGACCCCTCAAGCCCTGGCATGCCCCTACCCCTTTAGCAGTGGCTGGTTACGTTAGGCTTTCCGATAAGACATTTAATTCACCAGACCAAGAACATGTGTTCCGAATTAACCAAGAGATCTTTTTATAAGACCTTGGAAAGAAGTCTCTAATGTACAATAGATCCTTTCCATATATATATAGTAGTTAAAATTACTATCTTATAATGCAGTAATTTTAAATTACCTATTTATGGATCGTACCTTATTTCACACCAAATTGGGTTAAAATAACTCGATAGTTTCAGAGTATATATATATATATATATATAATATATATATTATATATATATATATATACAGGGTGGGCGGAAAGTAGCTCCCTATTTTGGATTGGTAAAAAAATACGTATATTATCCATTTATTTCAGAAGAAATAATATGAAAAGGTAGGCATACATGGTAGGTTTTCTCTAAAATTCAATGTGGGCTCCAACTCTTTCCACCAGCTTCTGGAGCCGCCCAGGAATGGCGTCCACTGACTTTAGCAGGAACTCCGGCGGGATGGAAGACATGACTTCCCGAATTCGGTCCTCCAGTTCTTCCAATGTCCTCGGTTTGGTGCGGTAGACTTCTTCCTTTACCCACCCCCAAAGAAAGAAGTCGCACGGTGTCAAGTCGGGGCTCCTGGCTGGCCATTGATGTGGACCACGACGACCCATCCAACGCCCAGGGAAGTGGGCATCCAGCCACTCACGGACAACAAGAGCGAAATGCGGAGGGGCGCCATCTTGCATAAATATCAGATCGTCGATGTTCTCCCATGTGCTGACAACCGGCCAGACCTCGTTTCGCAACATAGCAAGGTACCGCTCAGCACTTCGCTCTTGTTGTCCGTGAGTGGCTGGATGCCCACTTCCCTGGGCGTTGGATGGGTCGTCGTGGTCCACATCAATGGCCAGCCAGGAGCCCCGACTTGACACCGTGCGACTTCTTTCTTTGGGGGTGGGTAAAGGAAGAAGTCTACCGCACCAAACCGAGGACATTGGAAGAACTGGAGGACCGAATTCGGGAAGTCATTTCCTCCATCCCGCCGGAGTTCCTGCTAAAGTCAGTGGACGCCATTCCTGGGCGGCTCCAGAAGCTGGTGGAAAGAGTTGGAGCCCACATTGAATTTTAGAGAAAACCTACCATGTATGCCTACCTTTTCATATTATTTCTTCTGAAATAAATGGATAATACGTATTTTTTTACCAATCCAAAATAGGGAGCTACTTTCCGCCCACCCTGTATATATATATATATATATATATAAAATTCGGTATAAAAATGTTTTCAATGTTTTTTTTTATGTAAAAACAGAATCCCCTGACTACCAAACCTTGTAGGCATATACCAAAAATATTCATTTATTAAAGATAACAGCAATCGTGCATCGGACAAATGAGGACGGTTTCAGCCACTAATGAAAATAAAACGTTAGGAATAGCGCTCGTACGAGATCCGAATCATTATGAAGCTGTGTTCGTACATCTGTCAAATATAATAACCACAGAATGAACTTGAATAAATTGGGAAAAAAAATTGCCATCTTTAATGATACTCGTCACGGAAAACGAACACAGTCACCGATCGTTTAAGTTTACCTTTTGACCATAAATCGAACTTATGACCATGTGACCATGATGTATGACCATGATAACTTCCTATTAACTTCACTAGGTAAATGCTATAAATTAAAAGGGTTACGTTGTGGTCATGCCGCAAACACCGCTCCCCGATGGGAGACCGTTCTCTTTGTCCAGATGATGTAATGACTCGTGGTTTGGATCCCACATAAAATGCAAGTCACATGGCCTTTACGCGTTACGAAGGAGGTTAAAACACTTTAAAAATACACATAAATTAATTTGTTAATGGGCATACTGTTATTAGTGACATAATTATTGTCATTATTATTAAATGATGTGTATATTCAATATATATATATATATATATATATACACACACACAGGGGGAACATTATACCTGCATCATGAACGACATCGAAAATGTGGGTCTATACCCATTTGGTCAACGAGATATTCTGTTGACACTCTAATAAACTAACTTGACCTAACCTAGTCAAACCTAACTAAATCTAACCTAACCTAATAATATAATCAGGAGGGCCAGAAACTGGTATACCGCGGATACCAGACAAATGCGGCATTGCGTTAACCCCTGCATTATTACTACGGCATCATCGGGTTTCGAACTCCCGACCCCCGAACCCCCGAACCTCGAACCTCCAACGTGACGAAAAAAAACGTCAAACCAGAAATGTAACATTAATAAGATAATGAAATAATTAAATAAGAAGAGGCACGACCACCGTTTCGACCCAATTTCTGGTTATTTTTCATCTTTACTCTTCAAAAGGAAGATTAACTTTGCGGAAGAATCTGGTAAAGAGATGTTACAATATGCCCACGATATTTATTGGTATTTCGATAAAAAAAAAAGTTTTAAAACTTTCAACATTTTTTTTTTTAATTAACGAAGTAAAGATTTTAAAAACTTTAGACTTTATAGTTGTTATATATATATATATATATATATATATATATATATATATATATATATATATATATATATCATCTTGACGTCTTGCTTTTCAATTACAGCTTCTCTGGGAAATGTTCTATCATCGCCAGCGGGAGATGAACTGAGAATGGACCAGGTAGGACATGATATATACTCGTACACACACACACACACACACACATATATATATATATATATATATATATATATATATATATATATTATATATAATATATATATATATATGTATGTGTGTGTGTGTGTGTGTGTGTGCGTGCGTGCGTGCGTGTGTTACAAAACGTAGAAATTCCTATAATTCACTATCAAAATAATTTAGTTATTTTCCTTACACATAACTGCACTTTTCCTTGCGAAATAATGATGTGAAAACATTTCAATTATCAACTTGTTAAATTAACTAACAGCACCGTCTCCTAAAACACTTCAAATTACTATATATTTTTGTTAACTAACTTGATTCTATTGTGTTAACTTTTTTCTTTAAGGTTTTCATGATGTTAATTCGAGTCTAACGGTTAATATAACCGTTTATCATGAAAAATTACCCGTCAAATCTTTAACGGTTAAGAACGTTATAATATTTTAGGTGTAAACAATATAATATATAACTTTTTTTTAGAAATCATTTTTATACAACAGGTTTTTTTCCTCTTTTTATATCATTTCCGATAATAGGTATTTCCAGTGTCTGGTTCAACCCTCCGGAAAATTACCGGTCAAAACGTTCGGTTTAAGTGCATTGCTTCTGGTGACCCTCAACCGGAAGTAACCTGGTTAAAGGTAAGTCTATTAGAAATATGTAATAAAGTTCGTTTCATATGTGTGTGTGTGTGTGTGTGTGTGTGTGTGTGTGTGTGTGTGTGTGTGTTGAAATTATTTTTATTGAACCTTGATATTATAAATTTAAAGCGACATATATATATATATATATATATGCTCTTACACACATATATATATATATATATATATATATATATATATATATATATATATGCGGTTTCTCTTTCAGGATGGGCACATACTGGATCCATCGGCCATTCAAAGCGAAAGTGACCTTTTTCCTGACGTAGATGCGTCTAAGGTCATTCAACACTCGCTTCCCTTGAACCATTTGACCCCAGATGATTCAGGTAATTACACCTGTCTCGCGATCAACATCCACGGGGCGGTAACAGCCAACTGGACACTCAATGTGGTTGGTGAGTATAACGGCATACCTTGAGTATAACTACATAGATAAAGTAAAGTCATACATATTTCGGGTAATCTTTTACTGTATTGGAATAGCACCATAGGTACAGTAACGTCTTAGTATAGGTAACGTTACAGATCGAGCAATACAGCTCAGTAAGGCCATGACATCATAGTTCGACGTAACTCTGGTTAGACAAAACTATGTTTTATTATGTTACGTTAAGCCAAATTAATTTGGGTTAATATCGTACCAAGGCTTACGTTAAACTATATGTTAAATATACTACTACTACTACTACTACTAGTACTACTACTACTACTACTACTACTACTAAATAATAATAATAATAATAATAATAACGAAAAACACCTTCGTGGCGTGCATTTAATTTTCGTGTTTCCAAAATTACATTTTACGCTGATTTCAGAAAATATTTTTAAACTTTTTGTTTTTACTAAAAATATATATTTTATTTTATTGATATTTAAAAAAAAATGTCTTCCTTTTCATTGAAGGAAAAGTTCCGCTCGAGGGACCGGAAGTATTTCCTCTGGAGATGTCTAATGTGACAACATTTTCCGGAGAAGAAGCGGTACTAAGCTGCAGAGGAACTTGGGACTCAGACATCACCCCTAAAGTTATGGTAAGCGATTATAAGCCCCGCCTCCAAAAAGATTATATATATATATATATATATATATATATATATATATATATATATATATATATATAAGAGAGAGAGAGAGATAACTTTGTAACGCGATGTGAGCGAGTAGGTGGTACCCCTGAATAACACCGCTGACATAGCTAATCATTCAACACGTACCAAAGTGATCTCTAGTACTCACGCGATTATCTGTGATTCGCTCAACCGTGAATCGAGTTAACTGTGATTTGGCACGGTGTTTACACCCGCGGCTCAACTCCCGCCAGCCCACCACAACGCGCCTCAGTCATTGTCTCCCCGCGCTTCGCATATGTTCTCGTCTTGTGGTGACTACAAACAACTTAATTATATATTATACTGCAACAGAATAATATTGTGCATGGTGAGGCGCGACATAAGAGGCCAGTCAGTGGTGGCGAGCAGCTGTACCACCCACCCACAAGCAGGTATACTGAGTTAACCGTGAAATCAGGTTATCCGTGATCACAGACCGCCCTTAATCACGAATAAATGAGTGAGTACTGTACATAGATCGCTTGTTGGTAAAAGGGAAGAATGTTAACGTTTTTTGCACTCTGACTTTCAACTGTTTATCTGGTCGCGGGTGTGCACAGTGGTTATAAAGGATGCAAGTTATTTATACTATACTGTATTTAGTTCCGCTTTAATTCACTCGACTCCCTCTTTTCTTCTCTATTGTAGTGGCTTCGTCAGATAAGTGAGAATAGCATTCATTCCCTTCCTCAGAATCAAACATTCCCATACAAAGGGAAACATTACCAGGTTCTTCAACCAACTGAATTGATACTATTGGAAAATGGGTTCTTTATGACAAAGGTACGTTCACTACACACACACATATATAAATAAAAATTTTTGGCAAACGTTTCAGTAAATTATTTCCATCATCAATGCTAAAATATTAAAAAAACACATAATTATTATTATTATAGTATATACGAATAATTAAATATTAACAATTAAAAAATATTAAAATTAAAATGTAAAAATTAATTGTTAATTACTTGTATATACCTTAATAATTATCTTTTAATTTTTAATATTTTAGCACTGATGATGGAAATAATGTTCCGAAACTTTTTTCAAATAAAAAAAATATAATATGTACAACCTCTTCGTTCTCCTATTTCTCACTATAGACACACACACACACACACACACACACAGCTATTATGATTTTTCATGTAAAATATATTAGTTTACGGTATGTTAACTAATTTTGTTTAATTTAAAAACCATCATTAGGAGCTTCCTTACAAATATATTTTAATTTTTATTTTTAAGTTGGTCATTCAAGATGTTCAACCGCAAGATTCTGGTCTTTATGTATGCACAGTTTCCAACAGATACGGGATCAACGTTCGTCAAGCAAATTTGACTGTGTTAGGTAAGGAAATATGATTTAAAATTTGTAAACAACGATAAATATACGAGTATATATAATATATATATATATTATATATATATATATATATATATATATAAGCAAACAACCACAAGGAAAAGGAAACACAAAGTCCGAGCGCTTTCGTGATATATTCACATTATCAAGGAATATATCACGAAAGCGCTCGGACTTTGTGTTTCCTTTTCCTTGTGGTTGTTTGCTTATTAATAAGGTCACGTGTTATTTTGTGATTTTAGTGCATATATATATATATATATATATATATATATTTTGTATATCTTTTAAAAATTAAGGAATTCAAGATACACATTTTTCTCTGGGATGATGTTTGTTTGCATCATGGCGTCCACTCTGTGAAAAAGTGTTTTTATACAGTGTCCCAAAAGTCCCAATCTATTTTTTGTAAGAAGTGAATAAGAAACAGACTGGGACTTCTGGGACACTCTGTATAGTATTTTACTAAGTGAAACTTACAAGTATGCTTAAAATATTTATGTTTGATAAAATTAACTTAAAATATGATTTAAATAACTGTAAATAAAATATAGTTTACTAATAACTGTAATTGTATTTAATAATTAGGGTTGCGAAAACCAATAATTTATTTTATTTAATAATTGGGACTGTAATTTTGTAATGTATTTTAACTGTAATGATAATTGTATCTTTCTACAACCTTCTTCAGAAACTGATACCGAAAGAGGTCCTATTCTTCTTGTGTCTGGTCTCGCAATGGGCATAGTGGTTATAATTGTTGTGGTTGTATCTGTCTCCATCTGCAGAAGAAAGTCCAAACCTTCTCCACCGCCAGGCCCTACAGAGAGGGCCTTAATACCCCCGACAATGGGGCCCGGTCACGCGAAACTTCAGCCAGCACCTTCTTCACATCCACCGAGGTACGTCATCCATCATCCATCAACCGTAAGGACACACGGAGTTGGAACCGAAGCTGGAGTTCTTCAGTACCCTACCAACGTTGTTCACTTGGCTCCGCAGGTACCTCAAGCGTCTGACACCCAAGCTGGGGGTCAAGAACAACCAATCATCATCTATCAGGACCCTAATTTGGCGGGCTCTGTTTATCTTGCGTCTCACCAAGCCAATACAACTGTGCAACCAGCAAAGTATGAGTACCGACAGTTCGACGTCATTTAGAGCTGGGTATCGCCAGTATGATGTCATTTAGGATTGAGTACTGATCATAATGCCATTTAGGATTGGGTATTACCAATGTTATGCCATTGAGGATTGGGTATTATCAGTGTTATGTCATATAGCATTGGGTATTACCCGTGTGATGTCATTTAGGACTGGGTATTACCAGTGTAATGTCACTTAGGATTGGGTATTGCCAGTGTAATTTCACTTAGGATTGGGTATCGCCAGTGTGATGTCATTTAGGATTGGGTATCGCCAGTTTTATGTCACGTAAATGTGGTAACCTCAGTTACCAAAAAAATATTTTACAAATTAATAAAGATTTTAAAATATTATATTAATTTTACTAGTTTAGAAGTATTTTTTTGTATAGCTTTAATTAGTATATTTTTAGAATTTACATACGTAACATATATATATATATATATATATATATATATATATATATATATATATATATATATATATTATTTTTTTATCCTTATTTACGTAATTTTTATAATAATGTTTTTATATTTCTCTATTTCGTTTATTAATCAATTAATTTTTTATTAATTCTATTAAAAAATTTTAATTAAACATTTTCAATTATAATTTATATAATTAATAATTAATAAAAATTTTATTAGATAATGAATAGAATAAATGTTAATTTATTTTCATTATTATTATTTATACGTTTAAGAAAAACATGAATAAAGAACATAATTTAATTAATTATTAATTAATGGAAATAAACTGAGAAAAATAATAATAATAATAATTATAAAAAATTATATGATTTATTTAATAATTTTTATAATTTACTGCCAAAAGAGCTGTGATATTTGGGTTAAGAATTTAACATATGTAGAGAGAGTATTATATATAAATTGACGTCATCACGTGACGAAATAATTATTTCTTCCCCCCCCCCTCTCCCCCCAATTATGGGTTTGGTTAATTAATCATAATTATCATTAATAATTATTATAATGATTTAATTAAAAATTGTTATACGAATAATTTAAGAATTTATTTCTTAGCAGTACCACAGAATTTTGTAGTTTATATATATATATATATAATATATATATATATATATATATATATTGTATGAAATTTAAATGACGAATATATCAATACTGACTTTTACTTACATCGTGCTTTCAGTTTTTATATATATATATATATATATAAATTATATATATATATATATATATATATATATATATATATATATATATATATATATATATATAATATATATATATATATATATATATATATATACAGGGTGTTTGAAAACTTTCTGTACAAATTGTAATGGGGGATAGGCAACACCAAGACAAACCCTTTTCGTATATAAGTGTATGTCCGCTGACGTCACCATTCGGCGCGAGAGGGCGCCGCTGCAATTGGCTAAAAGGTGAAGTGGGCTAGACTCGCGCTTGCCGCGGGCATTCTTAAATCGGACGTAGTACGCGTAACATGTTTATTTAAAGAAGGCATGTTTATTTAAAGAAGGTGCTGAAAGTTGCGACCGGTAGCATCAATGCATGCCCGACAGCGTCGAAGCATTGACCGACGTACACGTCGAAAGATTCCCGGCATTTCGGGAACAGTTCCAGCGGCGACAGCGATTCTTGCTGCGAGGTCTTCTTCTGAGTAAATGGGAGTCTCGTACACGAGGTTCTTCATGTGTCCCCACAGGAAGAAATCGAGGCATGTTAAATCGGGCGATCTCGGTGGCCAGGCTACGGGCCCACCCCGGCCTATCCATGGGTCCCCAAAAGTGGCGTTCAGATAATCCCGCACATCGTTGCTGGAATGTGCTTTGGCCCCGTCGTGTTGAAACCACATTCGTCTACGAATAGCCACGGGAACATCTTCCAGCAGTTCCGGCAACGTTTCTTCAAGAAATATCCGATAAACCGCCCGTCGAGTCGGGCAGGCAGCAGGTACGGCCCAATCAACTTGCCATGGACGATACCCGCCCAAACATTGACGGCGAACCGTGTAGCATGTGGATTTGCGTGCGCCCACACGTGAGAATTGTGCATGTTAAACACACCCTCACGTGTGAAACAGGCCTCATCTGAGAACAGCACATAAGCCGGAAAATTAGGCTGCACCGCTGTCTGCTGCAGAAACCAGGGTGCGAATTCCACACGAAGAGGGTAATCCCGAGGTTGTAATGCCTGGACTCTCTGACGATGAAACGGATGTAACTGCTGCTCGTGCAACACTCTCCAGACCAGGTCGTGGTTCACACCGAGGATACGTGCAACACCTCGCGTGCTTGCGCTTGGATTGTCCTCAAATCGCCGTAGGATTTCTTCTTCCATGTCAGGAGTGCGCACGTTTCTCTCCCGACCAGTGTCATGCATATTTGCATGGAATGCTCCAGTTTCTCGCAGTCGCCGATGTAAATGCGCAAACGTTTGGTGGTTTGGCACACGTCTGTTTGGGAAGCGCTGTCGGTACAACCTCACAGCAGCTCTTCCGTTTCCATTGGCAGCCCCATACACAATATGCATGTCAGCCATCTCAGCAGTTGTGAAGCGCTCCATGTTACGCGTACTACGTCCGATTTAAGAATGCCCACGGCAAGCGCGAGTCTAGCCCACTTCACCTTTTAGCCAATTGCAGCGGCGCCCTCTCGCGCCGAATGGTGACGTCAGCGGACATACACTTATAGACGAAAAGGGTTTGTCTTGGTGTTGCCTATCCCCCATTACAATTTGTACAGAAAGTTTTCAAACACCCTGTATATGATGCATACCCGCGAGGAAAATTGAAGAGCTATTTCAATGCCTTTAGTATATGTAATGTACTCGTACTGTTCAGTTAACAAAAGGCATTGGAATCGTTTGTCATTTTTCCTTGTGGGTAGGCACCATTTATTTATTTCAAGTGTTTGGTTATGAAATTCAACCCATATATATATATATATATATATATATATATATATATAAAATATATATGTACTGTGTGTGTGTGTGTGTGTGTGTGTGTGTATTCCCACAATCAATTATCAGTTATTATTATCATACAAATTAATTTTGTCCTCATATATCTATTATTTATTTATTTATTATTTATTTATTTATTTAGTTATTTATGGAGGGGTGGTTTAATTAATTGGTGAAGTCTATAATTAAGAATTTGTGTTCCCTTTCCTAATATCACGAGGAAAAAGTATTTGTTTGTCACAGCCAAATTATTTGCTAACCAACCTTAAGGATTAAGCCAACCATGTGGTGATTGCGCCAGCCATTTTTTACATTTGTTGGCAGAAACATAAACGTGATTGGTGCAAT
>JAJOZX010000682.1:742500-745000 GCA_023014485.1 Bathynomus jamesi
TGGTGAACGCGGAGGGTATTCTACGAAACCCTTCGTCCAATCCACATCCACATCGTGCCAAGTACCACTCGCAATACTCCACTCTTCGGTCCGGATCATCTTCATTAATAGCATGGACTAATCTTGGAATGTAACTTTTCCATTGACAGCGCTTCAAAATGCGTTGGACAGACGATTCTGAAATTCCTACCTCACGACTCGCTTGCCGCACAGATTTTCTTGGACTTTGGTGATACGTTTCCAGTACTCTTTCTTGCTTTGTGGGGCTTGTCGATGTCCGTGGTCTTCCGGAACGCTTCTTGTGGACATTCTGAACAGTTCCATCGGCTTCAAACTTATCTCTAATTCGAGTGATGGTAAGTCGCGTTGGTGGATCTGTTTGAAACTCCCTCCTAAACTGTCTTTGCACTTCAACTGCGTTTTCACACTTCCAGTAGCATTTTAGAATGAATTTCCTTTGTTCAAAGCTTAGTCTGACTGCCATTATTAATTCTAATGGGTTTAACTTGGAAAGAAAGAAACATCAATTGAGCTATCAGCTGTTAAAGTGTGTATACATTTTTTGGGGACGCCCTGTATAGATATACTTTCGTGCATTCAGAAGTACACCTCGTCAGGGAAATTTTCCCTGACGAGGTGTACTTTTGAATACACGAAAGAGCTTGGAATCATTTTTCTTTTTCCTTGTGGGTTTACATTATTCATTCATTTCACGTGTTTAATTGTGAAATTCATCATATATATATATATATATATATATATATATATATATATATATATATATATATATATATATATATATATATATATATATCGCAAATTGACTTATTCTTAGGGAATATAATATATATATATATATATATATATATATATATATATATCCTAGGTGGCCTAGTGGTTAATGCGCTGGGCTGCTGACGGGGCGTGGTTCGGATTCCACGTTAAATTGGAGGTCTAAGGTGGAGTGAAAAGCTTGACATTCGTCAGAATGAACAATTCGGGCGGAAGCTAACCAAAGGTTATATATATATATATATATATATATATATATATATATTAGTGATGTAGCGGGTGTCATTTTTTTCACATCCGCGGATGCGGATGCGGATGAGGATGTTTGATTTCAACATCCGCGGATGCGGATGTCTACATTTTCGTTATTTTTTAGGATATATTCGAGATTTGTTGTGTTTAACGTATATAATAAGTTATTATATAGAGAGAGCTGTAGCTATAATGTAGTATAATTGATTAATTGTACAATAATTGCTGTACTTTTCCCTGAACATATAAAATAATAGCAAGCATCTAACTAATATAGAAATCAATTAGTGAATTCGTCTGCAAATAAATTCGTTATATTTTGTTGAGTTTCAGCCACAATTAGAAACCATAATTGTGTTACCCGACCTCTTTCCCCAACCTCCACCCTTATAGAAAGAGATCTTTAATTAGCTTGATAACTATTTATATTAAGTTTAAAGTTTTATTAGGCATATTTATAAATGATAATTAAATAAAGTAAACTAAGATGTTCATCGTTTAATATTCAAACTTAATTATAGGAAGGTTATGCTTAAGGAACATTAATTTTTCTGCCTTTTCTGCTGCCAGTCTGTTTTCTTTTCATCATATATTAATCCAGCACTGCTAAATAATCTCTCGCTTGGTACGCTTGTTGGAGGACGTGCTAAATGTTTCCTCGCAAGTTTACTCAAGTATGAATAGATATTCTGCGTATTTTTCCACCAACTAATAGGATTGTCACATGCAGCCAGGCGTTTTTCTTGGTGATAGCTCTCGATCATTTTTACTACATCTTTTGACATCGCGTAGGTCTCGTCATCGCTGCTTGACTCAAGAAACTGAGAGAGAGATTCTGTGATAGATTTGCTCGTTGAAGGTGTTGGTTCTGTCACTGAAACTTTTATTCTTTGGTGGGTGGCGAAGCGACAGATTCAAGAGATTGAAGCTCTTCACTGCTTTGCCAAGTGATGATTTAACTCGTTCTAATGTACTAGGTGAAAATAACTTAGCTTTGTAACGTGGATCTAAGTAGATTGCAAGAGAGTAACTTCATACAAGAACAGCCTCTCGTCTTGTCGCTTGCATCACTTTTGCGCACAATGAACTAGTTCTATTTTATAGTAGAATTGATAATTTCGGCTTATTAATGACGTTTTATCTCAACGGTCCACATCCGCACGACATCCGCAGTCCAAAGTGCGGATGCAGATGCGGATGCGAGAAAATGTGCGGATGTTCCGCGGATGCGGATGCGGATGTGACCTACATCACTATATATATATATATATTTGCTTTACTTATTTTTTATACATTTGATACCTTTGAACAATTGTTCAAGGACGACATGTGTTCGATCCCTCCGGAGCATTCCGCCTCATTTTGGGTATTTGATGTAATATAGCGTTGGTTTCAACTATCATCCTGCCCTCATAACCATCTACGGATGACTGGTCAAAGACTTTGCACGAGAACC
>JAJOZX010000682.1:750000-765000 GCA_023014485.1 Bathynomus jamesi
CATCTTAGACCTACAGTTTAACGTGGAATCCGAACCACGCCCAATCAGCAGCCCAGCGTCTTAACCACTAGGCCACCTAGGGTACCCATTTATCTACCAACCACTTTCTTTATTGTGTGGCAGGATGAACAGCTGGGTTTTGCTGCGCGCCGGCTGCCGTCGGGTCTCGAACCCGGGGCCCATGGATTCGTAATCAGCGACGCTAACCACTACACCACCGAGGCGCATATATATAGATATGATGATTAAGGTGGCCACGACTCCCCTCCACCACTCTGGAAATGTGCTGTTAAGAATGTCGAGCATTGCTCGACCTTATTGCTTCCGGTGGTGTGTCGTGTTGATGGGAAATAACATCCTCCATTTTAACAACTTCTTATTGCACCCTTGGAAGAAAGCCTAAAACATGTCCACGTATAATTATCATCATTTATATTCACGGTGTCTCAATTGCCATCCTTAAAGAAAAATGGACCGATGATATCTTGGCCAGAAAGAGCGCACTCGGGTGCTCATAGAATGCATGAAGATGTTCTAACCCGAGATACGACAGTTATTTCGATTGACTCTTCTGGAGAAGTGAAAGTAGAGTCGTAACCGGAAACCAAATGTCATTCAATGGACTAAATGTTATTCGAAAAATGATCCAGAAGCGACTCGCAAACTTCCATGCGGAGATCGTGAATTTAGGGATGCGGTATTTGAATGATTTGTAGCATCGGAAGCGTGTGACGTCTTATCTTTACATCTCCTTTATCACTAGACCTCACGTCCGATTGATTTTGTCTACCTACATTGCCAAGCCATTTTTGACATCTCGCGGTTATCAATTCCGTGCACGATGATCGTGGTCGACCACTGCTGATCCTGTCAGTGACGGAGGCCGTTTGAATAAACATTCTATGGATGCAAACCAGTTTTGCATGTAGGAGCGTCTTTGCATTGAAAAAATTGCAGATATTATTTCTGGACGACAGTAAGAAATAACAAAGGCGCAATTTTACATCTTTACAAATTGGACAGTTTATAAGTCATAACAGCAGGTAAATTTTGTTTTTAATAGGTAAAAACCCGTAACGATTGTACTTTTAAACAGTTTTGCTCCAGTCAGATCCGTAAAGAGAAAGAAAAGCTATTAAAAAGGGTGTCTGGTGCCTCTTCAGACAAGCTATATACACTCTCCTTCCAAAAAATAAAAAATAAATAAATAAATATATATATATATATATATATATATATATATGATACACACAGACAGTGCATGGAACAAGGAACTCTTCTGGGATAATTAAATCCACTATAGTCCGAATAAGTAATGGGTAATGACAAATACCATGGGACCTCTTTGCGAGTGACCCGTTGCCCACGTTGGGCTAGCATCATGAAAAAGAAAAACTATGGTATTTGTCATTTACCATTACTTATTCGGACTATAGTGGATTTAATTATCCCAGAAGAGTTCCTTGTTCCATGCACTGTCTGTGTGTATCATAAAATCTCAGGGGACCATTCTGAGTTCATTCCCATATATATATATATATATATATATATATATATATATAAACCCACGTAAAATTTCCTACTGTCCAACATTATTAAATAATTCTTCTGAAATGCACTGTTTAATGTGTTAATACTCAGTACTAAAATAGTGGAAATGAACATAATGCAAAATTTAAATTGTTTACATCTTTTCATTATCGTTTAAAAATCGTTCCATAAAAAGATATTTTGATGAACAACTTGCTAAAATGTAAATATCTTTAATTTTCAATTTCTTTCCGAACTGGGGACGCATTCAAACCCCCTTTTTTTTTCCTAAACCAGAATGAAAGCCTCGCCGAGAACATATTTAAACAGCTCACGCAAATATTTTCAAAAATGTTTTAAATAGTATTTCAAAAGTCTTTCAAAAGCCATAATGCTTCAGGAGTTTTCAGTCTATAATACAACTCATAATAGACGTACTATGTATGATATTAAAGTCACCTTGTTAGGATTTTTCTAGAGAAAAATTTTGTATTTCTTTGAACTGCCTTTGAAGTTTTATTTATAGAATGCATTATGTAAGGGGAGAGAGAGAGAGAGAGAGAGAGAGAGAGAGAGAAGAGAGAGAGAGAGAGAGAACTGTATAAATTTTAAGTTTGAATTCTGTTTTATTCATTATTTCTATTTAAAAAATACACATTCTTGCATTCTTGAAATTCTGTGTCTCTCTCTCTCTCTCTCTCCCCTTACAATATATATATATATATATATATATATATATATATATATATACTGAATAATTAAAGCTACGAAATATTTATTGGGATAGACACGTTTCAAATTCACAGCGAAATTTTTTGTGAAGTCTTTTTCACAAAAGATTTTGTTGACATTTCAGGTGTCTAAATAAAGTGTGAACAAATAAAATTAATTCGGCCATTATTTGAACAGCCGAACGTTTAAATATAAACTTATATCAAGAGGCTTAAAAAGTAATTCCATGATTACGAACTACATTATAGGGACATAATTTTCTTAATATTAAAACGCATCTAAAAATTTTTTTTTTTTTTTTGTACATTACGAAAACAAGGTGAGATTCTGCAGGTAAGATTTTTAATTTTAATTTAAAAGGTCACATTTGTAAAGGACTATGAATTATATATTTAGTAAAAAAAAAAAAAAAAAAAAAGGTGAATATAATAGTCTCCTACTGTGAAAAATGAAGTAAAATTCCGGACGCTATTCTGCCTTTATTTTCCAACTTCATGGTTGCTCATTTTACTAAAAATGTACAGTGTTAATTAATTATCATTGGACCCGTGACCATTCATAAATTTGACTGCATGGGGTGCGTTCTTAAAAGCCTTTTATAAAAATTTATTTTTATAATTTATAATTTATTATTCAAAGATACAATTTACGAATTAAAGTTTATAATTTATAAATTATTTTTGTAATTTATTTTTATCCTCCTCAATGAAAAGAAAAATGAAAAATTAACAAAATCAGAAAAACTATATTATTTATCATTAATATTATTATCATTATTCATCATTATAATAATAAATAATAATAATAATAATAATAATAATAATATAATAATACATTTTAAGGTGTATTTTGCTTTTCAAAGCAAAATTTGCTTGCACAGGGACAATAAATACTAAGTTAAAACAACCAAAAATCTGGTTAAATATTAGTCTATGCCTATGAATGATACAGTATTAAGAAGTCCTTCTATTAAAGGTCTGGATTGTTTGCTAAAAGTTTGCCAAATATATTCGCAGAAACAGGATATTCTTTTTAATGTTACAAAAACTAAAGTTATCAATTCCATCCCAAAGGCTTTAATCAGTCAGCTGATATTAGTTTCAAAATGAGAGGTAAAGCAGTAAAGGAAGGACAAGAATTGAAGTATTTGGGTCAAATTATCATCAGCTCCTTGAGTGATGACTCAGATATAAGAAAACAATATCGAAGCCTCTGTACTAAAGCGAATATGACCATAAGGAACTTCCGCCTCTGTACAAGTGAAGCTAAAGACACGCTCTTTCGTACCTTCTGCATTAATATGTACGGACAGCAACTGTGGGTGAATTATAATAAAGGTTCTGGCAGAACCCTAAATTTGCTGCGCAACAGATCTTCCAGACTCCTACATAAATTACCCTCGAGATGCTCGCTCAGCTTGGCAAATGTTTGCTAACCACAATGTCTCGAGCTTTCCGGAGATAACAAGACGTGCTCAATACAATCTAACGCAAAGAATTAAAAAATCAGCCAACCCGATTATAATTATCCAAGCTATTCATCAGTTCTGCCATATTTCTTCTAAGCTGCGGAATTCATGGTACGAAAACATCTGTCTGTAGCTCCGCTTAACTTCGACATCACTGTTTTTCATTAATTGTATTTCTATCCTTAGTATTTAAACTTTCTTTGTATTCTATTATTGTCAGTTTGTATTATTAATATTTAACATAGGGACTAATGGTCTGCCAATAAAAATTTTCATTTTCATTTTCATTTCATTCATTAAAGCAATTGATATGATTAATCCTTGTAATTAACTATTTTAACAAAATTATTATTCAATCATGATATGGTTGTAGTAATTACTTAATTTGTTACATGGTAATATATATATATATACACCTTACCTTACCTTACAACCTTACAAAGGTTCCGCGCGATGATTTCTCATTTCGCGAAGGTCAAGCTTGTCGCCCCTCCTCTCGAGTTGGCCTGGTGAAGTAGTGAGTTGGATTCTTGCGCTCTCCACCTCACATAGCCAGGTACGCCCGGCTCATCGGGGATTGTTCTGAGCCAGGCGTCTAGTTTTCTTTTGAAGATTTCCACTGCAACTCCCTTCGTGTTTCTTAGGTCTTTGGGCAACTGATTAAACAGTTTTGATCCTCTCACTACAAAACTATTTTCTTTCAGGGTTAAGGATGTTCCCTGTCTCGCCTTCAATTTGGGAATACGACACAGTCTACCGCTTCTACTTTCCATCGTTGTTTGGGGAGTTATGGGATTCAGAGTAAGATTAGGGACTAGTTTCTCCATTATTTTCCAAGTGTAAATAATGGTGTATCTCTCTCTTCTCCTTTCCAGTGAATATAGGTCTAGTTCTCGTAACCTTTCCCAGTAATTTAGTTCTTTGCACCCATTGATCTTGGCTGTGAAGCTTCTTTGGATCCCCTCCAGCTGTCTAATGTCTTCTTTTTTATATGGGGAAGTTAGGACCGAGCAGTATTCTAATTTGGGTATGATCAGGGTTTTCAGTAGAGGAATCATTACATTCCTATCCCTTCGTTTAAAGGTTCTCAATATCTGACCCGTTATTCTCTTTGCTCTGTTTACTGCTATCTTATTTTGTGTTTCAAATTTCGCATCATCTGTCATTACAACCCCTAAATCTTTTGCTCTGGAATTTCTCTGAATTTCCTGTCCATTTGGGGTATAATATTCCATGCACTTTAGGTCTTCTCTTTTTCCGTACCGTAATAGCTGAAATTTCTCGTGTTAAACTTCATATTGTTGTCTTCAGTCCACTTGTAGATTTTGTTTATGTCGGTTTGTAGAGATCCTATGTCTTCTGGGTTTCTTATTTTTCTACTGATCTTTGTGTCATCCGCAAAGGATGTTACTGTGCTGTCTCTGGTAACGTCCTCATCTATGTCAGTTAGCATGATTATGAAGAGTAGTGGAGCTAATACTGTTCCTTGTGGTACTGAGCTGAGGACCTCTGATTCTGATGAAGATACTCCTTGTACTGTAACGACTTGCCTCCGCTCACTAAGGAAATTATATATCCATTTCCCTACTTTTCCTGTTATTCCCATATATTTCAGTTTATGTATTATGATTCCGTGGTCACACTTGTCGAACGCTTTAGCAAAGTCTGTGTATAGTACATCATAGTTTTCATTACTTTCAAGTGAATCAATAATGTTGTTGTAGTGTTCCATTAGTTGTGATAGGCATGATCTGCCTGATCGAAACCCGTGTTGGTTATCATTGAATTTTTTCTGAGTTTCCAAAAAGTCATAGATTTTCTGTCTAACTATTCTTTCAAATATTTTAGTGAGATGAGATGTAAGCGACACTGGCCTATAGTTTTTGGCCTGGGATCGATCTCCTCCTTTATATATTGGGACTATGTTCGCGCTCTTCAGGATGTCCGGTATTTCTCCCGTGTCTAATGATCGTCTCCATATCCAGTATAGGGGCTCAGCGATTGCATTCTTGCAGTTTTTGATCAGTGTGGCATTCCATTTATCCGGTCCTGCCGCTGAGTGTGTTTTTAGTTTCCCTATGGCTTGTGTAATATCATCCGTCGTAAAGTCGAAATCCGTTATACTTTCCCCTTGTGGTTCTTCTTCAAAGAACGCGTTTCTATCGCAAATCAATTTGTCAGTTTTTGGGATACTGAAAGATGATTCATACTGAGTTTTTTTTATATTTCAGATACTTCTGTTAGATCATCAGATAAAATCACTGTTCTCATTTTTTAAAGGTCCGATAGTCGCTTGGTTTTTCGACTTTCTTTTTGCGAAATTATAGAAGTACTTTGAGTTAACCTTTATTGCTTCTATAGCGTCATCTTCTTCTTTTTCTGTATGCTTCTCGATTTGTTCCTGTATGACGACATCGATACTTTGTAGTTTATCATTTAATATTTTTCTGATGTTGTTATCTTTACAATTACTTAATTTTGCAGTCACTCTTTTCTCTTTCGGAACAATGCCCTCTTTTGTCTTTCGAACCTGCTTCTCTTTCCTCTTTGTTGTATCTTTGGGACATGTTTTTCCACAATTTCTAACGTCTTCTCCTCTAACGTCATTAGCATCTCTTCCGTTGTCTTGTCCTCGAAAATGGTTTTCCAATCTATTACTTCCATGCTGGATGTCACATCTTCCCAGTTTATAGCTTT
Organism: Bathynomus jamesi; assembly: GCA_023014485.1. Classification (NCBI taxonomy): domain Eukaryota; kingdom Metazoa; phylum Arthropoda; class Malacostraca; order Isopoda; family Cirolanidae; genus Bathynomus; species Bathynomus jamesi. Next base: position 756,428 of record JAJOZX010000682.1, read on the forward strand.
GGAGTGAAAATTAAAAATTTCGAATTTGCTTCGTTCTGTTGTGCGTGTTCTTTCCTTTCCTGTTGCCTTTATATTAGTTGTTATTTCAATGATATTGTGGTCTGATATCATAGTTGGGGAGATTTCTACATTATCAATTAGATTACTGTTGTTTGTGAATACCAAATCTAGGCAGTTGTTTTTTCTTGTGTTTTCTGTTATTTCTTGCGTTAACATAAATTCATCAGCTAAAGCTAGTAGCATTTTTACCTGCTCCTGGTCTTCTCGTGTGCCCCCCTTGTCCTGGTGGATACATATTTTTTCCTATCCTTTTATATTTCATGAATGGGAAATTAAAATCACCACAGAGAAAAATATTTGGGGTTGGAGAGTGTAGATCTTTTACTAAGTTTCTTACCTCTGTAATGGAATCTGAAAATTTTGAGGTTGGCGTGTTTGGGGGTCTGTACATTACAATTAGTACCATATTTAATTTTTCAATTTTTGCTGCTACACATTCTACGTAGTTGTTTGAGGTACTTATAGCCATTTCTGCTATGTGCCTTTCGCGTGTGTAAATAGCACATCCTCCTTTACGTCTCACTGTTCTGTCGGCTCGGAGGATGTTATAGTTGTCAATTTGTATTTCTTTTTTGTCAATACAGGACTCACAATTTTCACAGTTCGCCTGGCAGTCCTTTAGATGAGTTTCCGTGAGGCATGCAAAATCTGCTCCGGCTTCTTGCATGAGTCCTTTCAGGTATGCAACTTTGTTCGTGGACTGGTTTGATTTAAGGCCCTGTATGTTGGCTAGGATTATTTTTATTTTTTCTCTTTCTTTTTCGCATACAGGTGGTTCCGCTTTGTTTTCCGATGGAGGTGCCGGTTTCGTTGCCTTGTGGTCCTCCGAGAATTTACCTCTTTTTATCGCATCTAGGAGAATTTGTCTAAAACAATTCGTCTAAAATACAATTTGTCTAAATCAATTTGTCTAAAACAATTTGTCTAAAATAGTTTGTCTAAAATCAATTTGTCTAATAACAATTTGTCTAAAATACAATTTGTCTAAAAATAATTTGTCTAAAATACAATTTGTCTAAAAATAATTTGTCTAAAATACAATTTGTCTAAACAAACAATTTAATATAATATGGCATACAAATTGTTGCCTGATGTACAATGCTATTTATTACTTGCCACGCCCCATCTTAAAAGGTTACCTCTTGTGCGGAATAGTACATCGAAATAGTTTGTCTAAAATAGTTTGTCTAAAAATAATTTGTCTAAAATACAATTTGACTAATAACTGAAGATAACTAGAAATGCATTTGTCTGCTTGATAAATTTGGAGTGAGGATGAAAAGATTGAAAATGGGTTGATTTTATTTCATAATATACCTAACCTAACCTAACCTAACCTAACCGGGTTATGGGTTCCGGGATAACGGATTTCGATGTACTATTCCGCACAAGAGGTAACCTTTTAAGATGGGGTGTGGCAAGTAATAAATAGCATTGTACATCAGGCAACAATTTGTATGCCATATTATATTAAATTGTTTGTTTAGACAAATTGTATTTTAGACAAATTATTTTTAGACAAATTGTATTTTAGACAAATTGTTATTAGACAAATTGATTTTAGACAAACTATTTTAGACAAATTGTTTTAGACAAATTGATTTAGACAAATTGTATTTTAGACGAATTGTTTTAGACAAACTCGCCTGATTCGCTTTTTATCTTTGTCGGTACCTGTTGTCCCGATAACGCATGAAGTGTCTTTGTTCGTACCTTCTGTCCAGCTCTCGGATTTCTATATTTATATTTGTCAGCTGGTTTTGTAATTGCTGGAGAGTATTTAGCAGCTGAAATGTGTTGGCTGCGTCTAAAAAATTTCCACTCTTCTTTGATGTTCGTTTTTTCTGTTCCCTCGGTGCGTTTTTGAGGGTGGTGGTATCGGCATTTTTTTTCGTATTTGCAACTCCCATATCTTTCATAAGTGTTGCAGACCGTAAGATGGTGGAACATGCATTTCTTATCAAACTTGCAATATCCACTTGTGTAATGCATTTTGCATAATGTGGGATGTGCATATATGCATTGCCCATCCCGATATCTGCAGTTTCCTTTCGCGTAGTATTTGCATACGATATTTTCTACGCTTCTGCTTTCTTTCTTATTATTTACCAAGTTCTTAGTTTTGGCATTATCATTATTTTTCTTTGGCTGTTTATTTTCTACGTTTTTAGTTATTATCTTTTTATCATTTCGCTCGTTGGACCGTTTGTCTACTTCGCCACTTTTACTTATTTCTTTCCTTTCATCTATGTCTTCCTTCTGTATTACGTTGTTTATATCGTTATTTGTTATTAAATTGTTGTTCGTTATTATGCTGTATATATATATATATATATATATATATATATATATATATATATAAGCAAACAACCACAAGGAAAAGGAAACACAAAGTCCGAGCGCTTTCGTGATATATTCACATTATCAAGGAGGAACAGAAAATAGACGGAGATTACAAAGTAAATGAGTTAAATAGACAAGCAAAAAATTCACAATTGGCACCTCAAATTAAAGGCCTTAAAGCCCTCTAAAGATTTTTTCAAATTGATAACATAATCTGTAGGCAGCTAAATAACTGAATATAAAAAATATATACTGTATAGATGAAATTAGACAAAAAGAAAACCAATACAGAGAACAAAAATTATTATAATGGTTATTAACACTAATATTTAATTAAAACAGGCAATTAATTGGCAAGAATTTAATGAAAAACAAATAGATAACGTAGATAACAAATAGAAAACATAATCTGTAGGCTGCTTAATTACTATACAGATGAAATTAGACAAAACACCAGTACAGAAAACCAAAAAAAATTTAATTTGAGGTGCCAATTGTGAATTTTTTGCTTGTCTATTTAACTCATTTACTTTGTAATCTCCGTCTATTTTCTGTTCCTCCTTGATAATGTGAATATATCACGAAAGCGCTCGGACTTTGTGTTTCCTTTTCCTTGTGGTTGTTTGCTTATTAATAAGGTCACGTGTTATTTTGTGATTCTAGTGCATATATATATATATATATATATATATATATATATATATATAGTACAGTCAATGTGTGAAACCAGTCATTTCACGTATTGCCTGTGACCTTTAATCACAGGTATTACAGCCATTGACCTCAGTATCTTCATTCCGTTTATAGGGAAACGGTGTTACTGACTAAATTACGGTCGCTGGTTCGTTCAACTGATGGGATATAATTCTAGTTAAAATATTTTTACACATATAAGTGTATAGTTACTAATAAACAGTAAAATTCCTTTCTTTATTCAAATTGTATAGAATTTTAATATAAGTCTGTATATTTCTGAGTTCATAGTGCTTGTTTGTTTATTGGGGTTGTTAGTGAAGACATTAAGGTCGGGGGTTCGAATCCCGATGATTCTGGTAATAGTAATATAGGAGTTATAGCAATGGGTCGCATTAGTTGGCCTGAGCCCTGTGTTAGTTTCTGGCCCTCATCACTGATTATTATTATATTATTATTATTATTGTTATTATTGGGGTTGTTAAACCATTTTTGTAACTCTTAAAAAGGTCATGTACAAGAGGAGACCTACAGCTTTACGTGGGATCCGAATAGTGGGTCGATACATCATCTAAAATGCAAAAGACGGTCACCCATCCAACTTCCGTACAGATCCTACCAAAGTCGCTTAACCTCGCTGATCTTACGAGAAGCGGTGTTGCGACGTGGCCACGAGGTATCCCCTAAATTCATACTGCCTATAACTTTACCCAAATAAGGGAGATTTTATCTTGAAAGACATAGCACTGGGGACTTGTCACTTGAAGGGATCTATGATAATGTGCCCTTCTTAATAAAGTAGAAATCTTTCATGACATCAGTACAACAATCAAATTAGCTTATCTTTAATGTCTGTGTGATTTATTTTTTAAATTTTTTATCTAATTTTAATTTATAATTAATTATTAATTATAATTAATTACAATTATATAACTAATTATTAATTATATCTAATTATCTTCATGAATGCATTTTGAGACTTTGCTCTGTGTTACAGTTTTTGTAAAACATAATTGTTATGGACAAATGCTTACGAGTTCAGCAATCTTTTTTGCAACCTGAAATGATACAGGAGTAAAGCATTCATAAATGTTTAAAGAGAGGTGGAATAGTATTTCAGAAGTCTTTAAATGATGAATAGAAAATATTTCAAATGAGCAAAAAATTACATTCTCTATAAGTTAAGAACCGGTTTTGAAATGCTAAAATAACAACGATTAAAGAACGTATTACAAAGAGGTTATTAAAAGCATTTCAAAATTATGAAAAGCGAACTCTGTAATAAGGTTTGATTGTTCCTCGTAAAAGACTTGTAGGGCGAGTTTTCAATAATAAAAATGATATAGAAATACTTGTATATAAAGGAGAATATTCTGAATGACTCGATGTCAATAATAATTAATGGGGGCAAACGTTTCTTCACAGTGTTTTAAAAGTGTTTGCCTGGAATTTTTAAAAAGAGGATTAAGACGCTTTTTTAAGTCTTTTAAAATAGTTCTCACAACAAAGAGGAAGAAAGGAGTTGAAAGTATTTTCATTGGTCTTGAAGCAATTTGAAAATGATGGAACGGACAATTGCTCAATGGAGTGTTTCAAAAGTATTTTGTAAGAACGATTTTGAAAGAATCTTAAAATTCTTAAAGAGAAGATATCGACAAAATGTTTATTTCTCAACCAAAATATCCCAATCACAGAACCATTTTTGACATTATTTTAAAAGAATATTTCAAGTATTCTTTAAAAATTCTTTAAGAATCAAGAATGTTTTGAGAACATAAAGATAGACATAGAAATTTATTATATTGTAACGTTTTAAACTGTTAAAATAATACGAACCCAAACTACCAGCCCACTAGCTCTTTTCATCGAACTAGCGGAAAAACTAGCAGAACTAGCAGAACTAGGGAAAACAAGTAATAAAAGAACTACCATAAAGCAAAATGGGGGATTTGACCAAAACAAAACTTAACTTTATCCTTTTATTTCATATCACACAAAAACCCTCTCGCAAGTGTGATTTTAGCCCCAAAAACACGGAATATTACATCCATAAATCGTTAAGGTATTAGTCTTACGCCATAAATACGTTATACTGACGCCTTTAGAAACGTAAATCAACGGAGTTTTCTTTATCTTAGAAAGACCCAGTGTATCATAAGACGTAAGACTTATAGATTGAGACCGTCTACGAATGAAAGATGGGCTTGGTTGGAAGATTTAGAATATCAAACTGGAAGCGTAGATTTAGGGGTATCCTTTTCTGTGCCAATATTAGAATAGAAAGATTGATGCCCTTCCCGCCTTCCCCCTGATACATTCCGATACTAAGGATATATATAATATATATATATATATATATATATATATATATATATATATATATATATATGTGTGTGTGTGTGTATATATATATATATATATATATACTGTATATTCAGTACTGCTATCAACCATGATGGATGAGATTTGAACCATTCATTAAGAATGAAATAATTTATATATGATGAAGTTATAAAGAACAAAAACAGACTTGTAAATAAGATAATGACAGGATAGAATTTCCTTTCTACACTAAGTTTAGGCCAAATTAGGCCAAAAAAAGGTCAGAGCATTTTCATTAAGTTATTATCGCATTAAATGAGAACACCTCACTTCCTCTCTCTCTCTCTCTCTATATATATATATATATATATATACTTCACAATTTATATATACAGGGTGGCGCAAAACTCAGGAACCATAGACACATTTTATTAAATTATAATAAATGTTCGAATTGGTGGCCTTCCACTTGGAGACACTTTCTGACGTGTTGAATGCATGATGTCTGAACATTCCTTAAGAAAGAGTTAACACATTGGTACTGATTTTGGCACACTCAGATGTGATTTTATCCTTTAGAGAACGTATGGTTATGGGTCGATCAGCATAGACTACCGACTTGAGGTAGCTCCACACGAAAAAGTCAAGAGGCGTGAGGTCTGGAGACCTAAGTGGCCATTCGACGGGCCTCGCCGTCCGATCCACTTGTTTGGGAATGTTTCATCTAAAGAGCTCCGGACGATGGTTGCGAAATGTGGTGGTGCACCATCCTGCTGAAACCACATCTCCGCCCGTTCTGGCAATGGAATGTCGCCCAGTATGGGCATTAGAAATGTTTACAGCATATGCAGATATGTTTCATCTGTTACACTGCCGTCGAAAAAGTACGGACCAATTAACCGATCCCCCCCAGAGCGCGGCCCACCATAATTTGTGGATCGAATTGCACATGTCCTTCCTCCATCCAGTGGGGGTTCTCATTGGCCCAATAGCCTGCATTATGCCTATTGACACGACCGCTGAGGTGAAATATCGCTTCGTCGGTGAACATGATCCTTCGTTGAAACTGTCGATGTTGTAGAAACCACTGGCAGAACTCTACACGACCGTCTGTGTCGTCACCGTGCAGTTCCTGAACGAGTTGGACTTTGTAGGGGTGGAAACGATTTGTTGTAAGAATTCGTTGAATGGATCTTCTGGAGACACCCGTTTCCTGAGATAACTTTCTTAAGGACTTACGTGGGCTGTTTTCGAGGTGATTGAGTACCATTAGTGATGTTGCTGCATCGGTTGAACTTTTTGGCTGGCCACTACGCGGCCGATCATGAACACTTCCCGTTTCTTTGAAGCCAGTGAACAGTTTTCCAACTGATGCCTGAACAACTGGCGGCCTCTCAGGGTGTTTGTTATTAAAAGAAGTAGCAACTGATCGGTGTGTGTTACCACGCCTTGCACACATTAAAACTATCTCCACCCGTTCATCTATTGTCAATTTCTGTGCCATAGGTTCAACAATAAATCTGAAAAGAACAAAACATATTAAAACAAATTATTAAAATGTGCCTATGGTTCCTGACTTTTGCGCCACCACCCTGTATATATATATGTATGTATATATATATATATATATATATATATATATATATAGAGAGAGAGAGAGAGAGAGAGAGAGAGAGAGAGAGAGAGAGAGATGGGATTGAATTCAAAATGGTCCCCTGAGGTTTTTTCATGATACACACATACCGGGCACGGAACAAGGAACTCTTCTGGGAAAATTAAATCCACTATAGTCCGAATAAGTAATGGTAAATGACAAACACTATAGCTAACATCATGGAAAAGAAAAAACTATAGTGTTTGTCATTTACCATTACTTATTCGGACTATAGTGGATTTAATTTTCCCAGAAGAGTTCCTTGTTCCATGCACGGTCTGTGTGTATCATATATATATAATATATATATATATATATATATATATACACACTTCACAATTTAGACTTTAATTCTTTAATTCTTTATTTGAGAGCTCAGTAAAGCCAAAAGCTTAACGGCCAAACTACACAGATAAAAATAAAAATAAAATGTTCTCTTAAAATAAATTATTGTCATGTTTTAAATTGCAGTGCTGTAATATGTATTTTTAACAAGAAAGTTATTATTATTATTATTATTATTATTATTAAAGTACAAAACATGCATGTGAAAATATGTCCAAGATAGACAAAAATGAATACACACACACACACACACACACACACACGTGTGTGTGTGTGTGTGTGTGTGTATCTCCGCGTAAGCGAGGTACCGACTTTTATAAATCCATATATCTAAAAACTTAATTAACCAAATTTAATTTAACCTGACCTAACCTTAGTGCTATCGAACCGAGAAGGGCGTGATTACTGTTTCGGACGCAACTAAGGACTCAAAGAGTGTCTCCCGATAAGTCATTAAATTGTGAGGTACTCATTAACTAAGCTAACCTAGCGTTACCTAACCTAACATCTTTTTTCCGACAGTAGAATCTGTTTCTACATATTTCATATAAATTTTTAATGTTCCAAGGTACTGAAAGTGAGCATTACCCTTACCTCGCAGAGAATTATCTCACTGCATTTGTAAATTAGCGTACACTCGACCTCAGTCATGAGAGTTGCTGCCGTGCGCGCGCTCACACACACACACACACACACGTGTGTATATATAGACAAAATAATTAAGCCGCTTAAAAGATTTATCAAAAGCATTTTTTCTCTTAAACGAAGTATGTTGTGTTTTTTATGCCTTAAATCAGTGGTTCCCAACGTGGGCGCCACCGCCCCCATACAAAATGTATGTACTTTAATTTTAAGAAAAACTAAAATTGTTACCTTTTCTTAATAAATAACTTATCCTGTTATATTATTATCTTTATGAGGGGACACACAGCAAATATTGATGGACATAAGGAGGCGTTGGCCTAAAAAAGGTGGGAACCATTGGCTTAAATGAAAACAACTTAAGGTGTTTTTTTTAGATCTGCTCTCTGTGCGCATGCTCGCTGGTATTGTTAGATTAACGTATAAACCCGCATGAAACAGTAAACTAAAAATCAAAGTATTTTCATACACACCTTCAAAGAGGTGTTAAAAAAAAATAAAGTATTTAAAATAT